>JBAGKK010507163.1:0-14267 GCA_037177015.1 Euceroptres primus | reverse complement strand
AATTGAAAATCGATTAAGAATTGGGACCTACAGGTTATTTTGAACATCGTTTTTTCATTTCGCCCCACTGTGGAGCGGCTTGTCTCCTAACCCACGTGCCAACGACTCAAATAACTTTTTTTTTTAGGTTAAGCACACGCGATCTGTAAATATTCTCAAGCGGCTTTAGCGTGGATCTTTTTCGGTCAATATAAAATTTCTAATTCTCGTTCAATCTATTGAATGTTTTATATTACTGTTTAGTCGAAGCATCGTGTTATCATTGTGTACGATAAATGAACCCTCTCTCTCTCCCTGTATTTTTGCGAATATAAGACTTAAAAGATTTCCCTCTTTGACCCACGCCACTCCAAGAATACTGAGCTAGACGGAGGACGAAGAAAGACGTTGGATTAGTAGGATAAGTTCTTTTTCAGGTAGGTGGGCAGTTTCCCTCCCAGAAAGTCTCACCTCGCGCCGGCCGGAAAGAGTCTAAGGACTCATAGACTGAAAGTCCTGGAAGGAGAGCTGAAAAACCTGCATCAGATTATCACGTTACATTTGCTGGCCAAGATATCCCGACTTGAGCCAGGAAACCGGGTTTTAAATAGCGCCCAACGTGGGACCTGACATTGTAAGTACGGGACACTAGAAGAAGAGAGATAGAGAGAGGTATGGTTACGAGAAATCATTCCCACTGAGATATATTGTGTCTTATATCTGCATGATTTGTGCCACGCCATGTTATATCTACCATTTTCCCTGTTATACATTCTATGTGAAAAATATTTTTTTCGGGAGTGCTGAGTTCGCGAGTGTGACAAAAAAAAAGAATAAAAAGGTAAAATTCTATCATGTTCTGAGAGCGGTTTATTTAGTCATCCGCCACGTAGAAATTTGAGCGGCATAAATATCGATCTCCCCTTTCGAACGTGCCGAGAGTATCGACCAAATTCCCTTTGGAAGACTCGTGTGCGTCGTGGAAAAATCCTATGAAGAAAACCCAAGTCCAGTGACGGCTGTCTTGGACAAACTCGGGTCGGTCCAACTATACTCGGTCGGTGAGAGCTCACTTAGCTCTCAGTTTCGCGCCGTGCACTGCTCCTGTCAAACGTGTGGGGAAACCACTTGTCGTTTCTGCAGGGAGAAACGAATGAAAATTAGAGCGGCTATTTTTCGTGTTTAGGAGCGGTCTAGATCGGAACAAATCGCGAAGTAAGATGTAAAGCCTTCCAAAAAATCAAACCCGTGCATAAATTCAGCAATTTCTTTTTTTTCCTCTCTCTCAAATTAATTTTTATACTATGAGAGGTATTGCGGATAAAGATAAGTAGTATTACCAGTGAGACCGGAATAGTTTTGTTTTGCTTTCTCGGTATTGATATAAAAATGGACAAGCCGAAAGATTACTGGTGGTTGACAGAACTCCCTACGGAGACTATTCGTCGTTTGTTGAACTGTAAGCGCGTAAATAGTCAAGGAATGCAAAAATAATAGTTATTTGGGCAGTCCAATATTACTAGTAGATTTTTTATCCAAGTATGACGCGTAGTGAAGAGGATAGAGATTCCTCTGAAATGATCTCTGCTAATGTTGGTCATCGTGTCATGACAGATAATAAGGTTGTTTTAAGGAAAATTTTCAAGTCAGTGAACTCTAGTGCATCAATTTATACCAAATATAGTGCGTCTTGCGCCAACCTGAATTCCTATTTAGGTCGAATTCCTTCTAAGGTAAGACAGTTTACGGGTAGGGTAAGAGTAAGTCCTATCCAGTTGATTGAAAATCGGTTTGAAGTCCCTTTGATGACCAGTTCACATCGCGGAGTCATTTTACCGCCTATTACAGTGATATACGGAGCGGTAACGCTTAGCGTAAATAGACCCAATGTAGTTTCAACCGACACATGTTACACACCCGCAGTTTCGACATATAGTACACAAAGATTAGAAACGCATATTTCAGAATTAATCCGTCGAGCGGTACCTTTTGAAATTAGTGATCTTCAGAGCAGCCATCCAAATGAGCCTGTCAACGATGCTGAGCTGTCATCTTTTTATAATCAGTCGTTGTCTCGTAGCCTCCCTTCGATCAACACCGTTGCTAAAGAAAATAGCCGTAACCCTTTTTTAGATTTCACGAGTTCCTTAAAAACAACTCTACTTTTAAAAAAAGATAGTGTTTCCGTCCCACAAACGGAAGTGAGTAGAGCGGACTATCGCCGGCTTTCAGACTCGCATGCCTACTCTCGAGACTCAAGAGATTTAGAGCGGATATTCTCTAAAAACGAGAAAGAGGTTCGATAAAATCGGTTGTCAATGATGATACATATCACTCGCAGTCCAGAACAGATGACCAACTAACGCATCCGAAAAAGTTAACTTCGGGATCAAGTGGTTTCAAGAGTTTCAAGTCGCAAGTCGTTAGCCGAGAGACATCTCCAAATAATAAGAGAATTGCGAAGGTCTATAAGATTTACAGAAAAATTGTCAGACTGAGTGAAAAAAGGGCAATGGAACCATAAGTAGGGACAGGAGCCGCAATGGTGAAAAGAGCGGTCCAAACCCTCGTCACTGGAAGTCTAGAAAACGGAGCAATTCATGTTACGATCGCGGAGCGTACGATTTTGTTAGGAAAAAGCGCATGCGACGTCTTGAGAAGGGAATTGATTAGTCGTATCGCCCTTCCGCATAATAGTTTCTTGCATTTTTCTGCATTGTTTTATCCTTTAAAGGTTATTTAAGTTTTTAAATTGTTTGAGTATGAGAGGTAACAGTTAGACTCCCTAGATTTAGGCTATCTGAACGTTAGGAGATAACAATTCGGCTCCTAGGATTTAAATCATTCGGACGTTAGAAGGTAACAGTCAGGCTCCTTAGATTGAACTTATTCGATTCAGATTTTTCGATGCCAGGAGATAAGTTAGACATCTTGGATTTATCAAGGCTTGTGATTGGGTTAGACAGCTAAACTCCCTGGATTTAAATTATTTGAAGGGAAAAGGTAACAATACGGCTCTTGAGATTTAAATCACTTGAACGTTAGGAGGTTATAAGTCGACTCCTGGGATTTAAATCGTTTAATGTTAGGAGATAACAGTTAAACTCCTAGGATTTAAATCAGTTCTATTGTATATCGTGCAGTAACAATTGGTAGAGACTTTCGGTCTCAGGGTCATGGGTTCGAGCCTCACTTAGGTTTTATAATATTTAAATCGTTTAACGTTAGGAGATAACAGATAGGCTCCCGATGCTTAAACGGTTCGAAGTGATGACCAATTGTTAGTTATGTACATTGATTGATATGCAATCCGAGTTCGTGAAAATAAAGCTGGTTTTCCCCGCCTGATATCAAGTATCAAATTAGCGGTCGCATTAAATCCTTTTAAGGATAATTCTGAGCTTTCTTGAATCTGCCCGATTGAAGAAAACTATGAACTATTGAACTATTACTAGTTTAAAGTTATTAAAAAGTTGGATTAGGTCTGATCCTAGCTCATCTTGCTTCAAAGATGCTTTACAATTAGATGCATATTCCCAGTCAGTTAATATCGCATCCGTTAAGACAGAGCGGCTAGCCCAGACTAACGCTCCTTTAGCCGTTATAACGACCCAGCAAAGTAACCTGAGTGATTGCGAGACATTAACTTCAGAAAGTAATCTAAACTTGTGCCATGTTGTCATACAGAGCGTCCCGAATGTGTACAGAATCGCTAGTAAAAGGCCGAAAGAGAGTCAGTAGAATCGAGTGTTTCGATAGTATCTCCTCCGGAAGAACCATTGTCCCTAGAAAATTTGGAAGCACCAACGATGGTAGACAGCTTAGAACCAACCGTAGAAGATTTTATAGATTTCATAGAGATACCTATGGGCGGTAAAATCGAAACACCCGATAAATCAATTCGGCTTTTTGCGAAAGTGAAGATCAGCGACAAGTAAGTCAACACGCTAATGGACGGAGAATCAGCCCATGTAGTCTCGCTAGAATTCGTATGATTGATTGAGATAGTTGGCCGCTGAATTAAACCTGTCGTGAACATATTGAAACTCAAAGGAGGATGTTAAAATGAGGCCATTTTTGGCCTGCAAGTGCAAAGTGAATACGCATCAAAAAATTTATTTTTTTTTGTCTATTTTAGAGGGGACAGTGACATTTATTTTACTGTGGCGTACTGGAAACTTAGACAGAATGAGCGAAGTTCAGTTCATTCTACCCCGTAACGACGCGATGCATATACACTCATCGGTGGATCATGTATCAAGGGCTACCTTCATGGTCGTTCACGCTTCACTGATTCTTTCCCCCGCCCCTAAGCTTACCGCAACGGCGCCATCGCTCGGGCAGTCAGGGCCGCCAGACGTTGTTTACGTCACGACTCTCTGCGCATTTACTTTTGTACGTTCAGAGACTATATACGCGGTCTTGAATGTTGACATAAGACTGCTCGCTTGAATCGAGAACCGTCTACCCCCGAGCCAGGCCATCGATTCACCGATGAGTGTACACATATCCTCCGCTCATATCTCAGAAACTTGTGGCTTGATTTTCAATAAACTTGGTATACAAGGGTTTTCAGTTGTACTTTTTTTGATTTCTAAGTCAGAAATACGAGATTCAAGATGGCAATTCCAACATGGCCGTCGTCCAAATGGTCTAAATATGCGAATGTAAAGGTCATATGACAAAGGGTCTTCATGGTGCTCTTTTTGATTTCGTGCAGGAAATCTCCAAGCTCAAGATGGCGAATCCAATATGAAGACCATTGAAATATAATTCAATATTCATGTGACATAAGTTTTCGATCTGAGTTTGTACTCTTATGCCATATTATATTTGGAAATGTATAAAGAAACTTAGGATGGTACACCGAAAACGATTAACGACAAGAATTATACAACTTAATAATAGATAATTAGCGTCAACAGTCTGGGTTAGCACGCTTAGAGTATTCTAATCAAGTAGGTAGGAACAAAGAAATAAACATCTAACACCTGAAGAATAACAATATCTGTTGAAGTGTTCGTGTATACCTTACGGGTATTCGAATAGACTATTTTGCGTGTAATAACCCACACGGAGAGAATAAAACGGCTGTGGTCCCAGTGACTCACGGTGCTGACGCGAGTGAGGGGAAAAAATGCTCTGAAATTCTCGAAAATATGTGAAAGTGACGTTTTCACGGTGACCACGCGAGTGCTTCACGGTGATCTCGCGCGTGAATCACAGTTACGACTTTTACGGCGGCCACCACTGCGATCACAGTGTTCAGCATTATTTTCACGCACATCAGCACTGTGATGTCACAGCGATGAGAACCGTTTCGATCACAGTCAAAACGGTGTTGATGCGTGTGAAAATAATGCTGAACACTATGATCGCAGTGGAAGGAGTCTTAGGATTCATAGGCTGAAAGTCCTGGAAGGAGAGTTGAGAACATCTGCAAAGTTATTACGCCACGTTTCCTGGCCAAGGGATTTCGACTTGAGTCAGGAAACCGCGTTTTACTTGATGAAAGTCTGCTTTATTGTATCGGAAATTCTTTTCCTATTGTTTTCAACATTTTTTAGTAAGGCTTGATGAAATTCTTCTTTCTTGAATCGGAAAATCTCTTACCAAGCTTTTCTACAAAACGTTGAAAACAACAGGAAGAGAATTCCCGATCCAGGAAAGAAGACTTTCTTTAGGCTATTTAAAGAATCTAAGCATTAAATATGATTATAAACCTCATAAATACCGTTTTAATAGAATAATACTTCTTGTTAAAAAAACAAAAGAAGAACAATATATGTAATGACGTTCACTCCACAATGTGTTTGACTAGAAACAGCAGTATTATTAACAGTTGTTACTTTTAGAACAATGAATTGTGTTTAAATAAACATAAAAACATTTTACACTATACCAATGAATTCGTCTCAAAAATATCTACAAGCCTAGATAGTTTAAAAACCTTAATGCTATGAAGAAAAAGTAAATAATGTTAAAAATGGCACTAAAATTTTTTAAATAGCATTAAATTTACCATAAAAAACTACACGGAGAGAAATAAGCGGCTGTGGTCACTATGAATCACGATGCTGACGCGCGTGAGGTGAAAAAAGTGCTCTGAAATGCTCGAAAATATGTGAAAGTGTCGTTTTCATGGTGACGACGCGAGTGCTTTACGGTGATCTCGCGCGTGAATCACAGTTACGACTTTCACAGCGGTCACCACTGCGATCACAGTGTTCGCAGCGATGAGAACCGTTTTGATCACAGTCCTCGCAGCCGTTTTAGTTGTATGCATCAGCTGATCGGAAAAATCTATACCGATTGACGTCGTCTCGCGCCTGTCATCAATTTCGGGTAAGTGATCCTCTTATTATCATAATATCAATAAAATATTCAGGTAAAATTATTGAAACAGTTCTCATCGCTGCGACAACACAGTGCTGATGTGCGTGAAAATAATGCTGAACACTCTGATGGCAGTGGTGGCTGCCGTGAAAGTGAGATTCACGCGCAAGATCACCGTGAAGCACCCGCGTGGTCACCGTGAAAACGTCACTTTTACATATTTTCGAGCATTTTAGAGCATTTTTTCCCCCTCACGCGCGTCAGCACCATGAGTCACGGTGATGACAGCCGTTTTTTTTCTCTCCGTGTAGGATAATATTGTGCTAAACATTTTTTTGTAAGCACGAAAACAACAGAGTTAGTTAGGATTTAAGCTTTGACCTCTATGAGGACGTGCAAGGGGGATCGGATTGGATTAAAATTTTTTACGGATTTTTTTCCAAAAAGGAACAAGAATTTCCAGTATCCCATTGAATTTTTATAACTTTGTTATTTCTAAGCCACCCTAGTATATCATGAAGGAAAGGAATGTAATAGACATAAATTACCTCCTGAGCATTTGGGATGGAAATTAGAAAGTGGCTATGAAAGGCTGCGATGCTGGATGTGGTTGTCGAAAAACCGGTATTCATTGCTCCATGATTTGCGACAACTGGTATGGTTTATCCTGTCTCAATTTTCCAATTAAAAAGGATTTTGACGAAGTAGTGAATGACCATCTCGTTCTTGTCGTTGAAGAGAAAAAAATAGTGATAAAAATGAAGAAGATGAGAAAAACAAAGAAACTGAAGAAGATGACGTTTCTGAACAAGATACTGCAAAAAGGCTTGATTGAAACGTATTGAAAAGTATTAAATTTTGGACGCATGCGTATGCGAGATTGTCATAAAGTGGAATTTCCGACACTATCTCATGAATACTATTCAATTCTTTTCAATCCGATGTTTTCTGCTTAGCATTGCAAAGTATTCAAACGCATTTACACTAATGCGAACTCGCATTCAAAAGTGGTAATTTTACTCGTAACTGGATTCACATTTAAATGTATACAAGAGTTAGGCGTTCTATTTGCAGCCTCGCATTCAAAAGTATTGGCTTAAGTCCCAATGCGAAATTGCCGCAGAGCAGAATTCTCAGCAACATTTTGTAAAAGCGGAACAATATTTTTGAATCTGATATTTTATGCAGAGAAATCCTAATTTGTTTTAAAAATACAATAAACTGTATTTATTATTTAGAGAAAGATAGGACAAACTTTTACTGAATTACCTTTCTAGGAAATAATATACGCTAATCTATGTAATGAATAAACTATTAAAACTTTTTTAGAGAATTACTCTAAAATATATAGCGAAAGATTTCCATAAGATTGAACCCAGAGAAAAAAATTATTTAATAGATATGATTATCAACAAACAATGGGTGTCGTAGAGTTACCCCGGATTCTGAATTCATTTCGAGACAATTTGTTCATTAAAAATTACGGAATTTGTTCCGAAGTGTCGCATTTGAAACACAGTTCAAAAATATCAATGGATTTTAAGGAAAAGTTGCTACAAGTTCGTGAAGAATTCATGAACCGGTTTTTGACTTTTCTTTTCAATATTAATTACAAAACTTTTATGGATTATAGGGGAACAGTTCACCGAGAACATATAAACTGTCCATGAGAAGCTTAGGAACTAGTTCCGGAAAACGAACTGACCGACGCGACTGCTGGTCAATGCAACACACAAGCGATGCCGCGTGGGTTTGAGACACACGCATTGGCATCTCGAGTCTGACGAGTAATTCAGTCTACATTGTTTAGCCATCGATGGTTGCACGCGTTTAGGCACTCAGCTTCTTGTTTGAAGTTGGGTAGTAGGTCGTATCGAAAAACAAAAGTATTTCAATTTTTTTTTTCGAATAGGGATAAAAAGTTGTTGGCAGGTGCCAAAATGACTCTCCTAGAAGGAAATAAAAGAAAATTCCTTCAGTTTTTGCAAGGACGTTAAGTGACAAAATAAGGAAAAAACGGTTATATCTCAGTATTTTAAGCCCGAAATTTTTTTCTATGATCAGCATTCATGTCAAAAGTTGTATACTGTATCGATATGTGTCCCTATGCAGTATAAACCCAATACAACATTTTCTTATGTTCTAATTTTTGTTTCTTGTTTCAACGAACTGGAAATGTTTTCTGTCGCTACTAGGCTTATATTTACACAGTTTAGACCGCAGAAAAAATATCTTATCTTCACGAATTGGTATTACACTTGTAGAACTGACAAAAAGTGTAATTTTATCGCTATTTTTCAGTGTTATTTTTGCAATTTTATATATTTTTTACTATTATGAGTAAAATGGTCTTCATTGAGTATATAATATATCAACAAAAAAATATATATTGGAATCCAAAATGTTATCTTCAGTATAGATTTTATTAATGCTTATTTACCGTAGCAACGCGTGTTGGACATTATTGAAATCGGGATAGATTTTTGTGTATTATTACCTGTTAATCTAATATTAAATAGTTGCCAGCTTGTAAAAGTTGTTTCTAATTAAGTAAAAATTTCTGAAGTCGTGATAATCGTTAAATTATGAGGCTTAGATGGTAGAAAATTGCTTACTCATAGATGATGTTATTCAAATATAAGAAGAAGCTTCACGAAGAGGGAATGAAATATCCATCTATTCTTACGATTTCTAGTTTAGTGACAGAGAAGTTGAAGAATATCTGGAAAAAATCCTCCATTCCTGCCGTAACAGATAAAAGAATCCTAAAAATAATTCAGGATAATGAGAATTTAATAATTAAATTTAAAAAATCATATGATCGGGATCAAAAGAAACCCGCTTTTACAAGTAAAATATATATGTTACGTATGACTCTAATTATTGTAAACAATTGAATTTTGAAAAAAAATTATGCTGAAAAGAAAATAATGCTACAAAAAGAAAGTTTCTTCTCCTGTTTATATAATACTGTAGTTAGCGCACGCGGAGACTCCAAACTGCCAAGATTCGTAATTGAATTGCGAATCCTGTTTTATTTTTTTATGCGGGATCGTTTCTATCTCCCTTTTGACTAAGAGGGTTGTACCAACTGCTACTTTATGTTAACTGAAAGAAAATATGCGCGAAAAAAGAGGAATTCAAATGAAAAGCTGATTTTGAGTACAATGTTCCTAATACAAGAATAATTTTATTCAATTTAAATAAAAAGGAAAATAATCTAAAATCGTACTTCTTCCTTATAACTACCACTCCTGGAGGGACGAAAGAGATGGATGAACTGTTGTCCTCGACTTCGGTCTTCACGAGTGGGCAATAGCTTTTTGTTTTTGAATTTCGTCGTAATGACTCGAGTCCTTTCGAGATACACACTGTCATACGAGACACCTTGCTCTACCTTTTCCAATTAGTTTTTTCAAGAGAACAAAGTGGCCTGCTTTCAATCAGGAAAGCTGAAAGTACTTTTAAACGATAAGCTTCTCACCAACTTGAATTTCCTGATAGACCTAATTTGATATTCTGACGATTTATCGCTATCGTTTTGAGATTCGATAATGTTAAAGGGGGATCCTCCTCCAGCGCGCAAAAAATACATCGTTTCTAAAAACTTTTTATTCAAAATATACCAATGCAATCAATTTAAAACATTTTTAACACATTAGCACTACTCTAAAAAAATATAAAAAAATTTTTTACGTGAAAAAATCAATTTAAACGAAAAATGCAGGACATCTCGTGGAGCACCTTCTGTCCAAAGCCTTTGATTGACGTACATTCTGAAGATCGCAAAAATGGCTTAATCTGAAAAAATCAATTTAATTTTCAATCTGCATACCCATAGTTTCTATATTAATAGACAAAAAAATTTTTTAAATTAAAAATTGGCATTTTTATTGCAAACTTAAAAAAAAGATGCGATTTTTCACCAAAAAATCTGTAAAAAAGACTTATAAAAATTTTTCGGAAGATTTTTTTAAAATAATTTGATATTCATGTAGAATATAATAATATTTTTTAAAAGTATGTTCAGTTTCAAGTTGATCTGTTCATTAGTTTTTGAGTAATCGTGCACGCTATTTCTGAAAACATGGTTTTGAGAAAAACACGTTTAAAGTACCTGCTTCGAAAAAGGCTCGGTATTTTAATTTATAGTTCGAATTTCAGAAAAAGGAAGGTAGCGTCGTATTTAACAGATGTTAGAGAGTATTTTAAGCGAGAAAAGCGATCAAAAAATTTTTTTCTGAATGAGGATCCCCCTTAAGCGTCGAGACCGCTCTCAATAATTTTCCTGAATCCGAAATAGCACAAAAATTGATTTTATTTTCCTTGCTATTCCAAGATCTGGTTATTATCAGGATCCTCAGAAGACTGCGATTTTAACTTTGCCCTACTCACCCTCGTCGGTGCATCACGAGGTCAACCGCAGTAGGGGTTGACCAGCATGGAATTACACGTGTGTGTGGCGAACTCGCTAAACGCGAGTTCTCTCCTTGTTTTCCTTTCTCCGTGCGCCTCATGGCACTCTCTCTCCCTCCCATCCCCCCCCCCTCTCTCTCTCTCTCTCTCTCTCTCTCTCTTATCTCTCATTCGTTAAAACAAAATTGGTGTTTCTTATATTAAAACGCACGATACTGTTTCGTTGTTTTACAGGCGCTAGTGTAATTTAACTAAATACTTATAAGTCTGATATCATATGTGCTTGTAAAATATGTAACTTACACACTACCGTACCTGAAAAGCATATGAGAAGAATATGGAACTTTTATGAAAATATTTTTGAATACTTCGACGGGCCCTTTTGGTAATTTTCTCTTGGGATAATTCCAAGAGTTACATCAATTTTGTCGACAAGAATTTAAAACCTTTTAGTAAAGGTTTATTTCCTTGCTCTAACCGACTAGTTAGAATCTTAGCCTGGGCGGCAAAAATACTGCATCGACAGTTCTTTAAGGTGTTCAGGTTTTGGGAACATTGAAGTATTAATTGCACAATTTCCAAGTCTCTGATATAATACTGTGTGCAATAAAATTGTGTACAACATTATTTCAGAGTTCTTGAAAGTTAGAAAAGAAATTATTTACTGGAAAAGCTCATAACAAATATGTTTAAAAACAAAGGTCTCTTTGATATATCTACTTGCAAGTGCATGATTCCTGTACTTGTGATACAAAAATTCCTCAATCTGCCATGACTTTTCTTTTGGATCAGAGAACTTTAAGAAGCAGAGAAATAGCATGCCCACCTGTTACAAGAAGTAAGGGTTCTGAGGAGCAAGTGAAGCGACCAGCTAAAACAGTGCCGGTTGAAGGTGAGGTTTTGGGAAACAAACGTCGGAAAGTTGATATAGGGTTTGAGAAGGCGCAGGAGGACATTATCTCTGAAGAAACATCTTTTATAGAGGTATGTGAAAATGAGGAAGATGAAAAAGATGAAGAAGGTGAAGTGGATGTGATGAATGAGATGGATGGGGATGAGGATGATGACAGTGATTGGGCTTCGGGTACATTACACCCAGTGCAAAAAAAGATAAACTGTCCTACCTTTTCGGCAGTTTTCGACAGATATAAAATTGGCATTAGATGTGCAGCAGCATTACCTTCTTCTCTTTTATATGATATTAGTAAATTCGTTCCTGAAGTAGAAGGTCTAGTTTTTGACAAAACTAAAGTCTATAGGGGAAAGAAAAAAATATCGATAGACACTGCAGACCATTTCCTTTGCTGAGAGAAAGAATTTAACTAAGGTTTTGCAGAAAACGAGTGACGGTAAACCTCGTCAAATAACCGAAAGACATGAGCACACCAGTCTTCTTCAAGAATCTGAAAGCTTATAATTAGGGTACTTAACCTTTTCTTCCACAGCTGCTCAAACTGTCTCAAATGATATGTTGGCATTTTTTTCTGAGAAGAATATTGATCTCACAAATCTGGATTGAGGGATTATACGACAATTAGAGTTGGCACTGAAGAAACCGGTGCAGTGGGTCGTTTGCCAACTACATGGCAATGAGCTGCCTTTTCAGTATCTCTTTAAGGTACTTGACGGTGCAACATCTGGACCTAATGAATACTCCGGTTCAATCGGTAACATTTTACCGACCTGTCAAGAGCTGTCAGTCGTCACTTTTGTTAAATTGAGTCTTCAAATCCCCTAATAGTCGCCATCACTGATTTAAGTTCAGATCAGAAGTATTTATTAGATATGTGGAATGCTGTCAACTCAGGAAAATGTTCTCCATAGGTTGCTAAAAAAAGTCCCGGTAAATTATCGCATGCCAGGTGGCTGCCACTGGTGAATAGACTGCTTCAGTCTTATATAGGGATGGAAAATCCATTGTTCCAGTTACGGCTCCTTATTAAATTCATAATGAATGTTTACGCACACATGTGGTTTGAAATCAAATGTCAAGCGAAAATCAAGCACGCCCCAAAACACTAATGGAAATCCATTCGTTTGACACGATATCCGCAACATGACCTCCGTAAGACCGTGGAAGAAGTTATCGAAAATAATGGATTTTTTGCTCATACAGAGAATTTGCTTCTTGTCATGCTGTATGACGAAAGGCAAGATATCAGAAAGTTGGCTATATCTCGTGTTCTTTCAGCACGGCAATCTGCTCTCAGAAAAGTAAGAAAATTCGAGATTCCCACCCTGAATTATAATGCTAGAAACTACGCAGACCTCATTGATTAGACCGATTGTGACATAACTGAACCCCCTTTAACAAGATCGATGTCAAGAGACGAATTATATTCATTTACAAAGGAAAATGTTGATTATTTACCTTCGATTTCAACACATTCTCAACCTTTCATGTCACTCCCAAGCTGTAGAAAGGAGCTTTTAATCAGGTACTTTCTTCCGACGCAAGAGATAGGGTTATTTATCAGAGCATGTTTTCAAAATCGACAAATTTAGGAACTTTTGAAACTAAAGCTCAATTTAAATTATAAATAGCCTTTATTCAAAACTTAAGCTGGCTTTCAGGTTTTTTTACATTATTATATTTCAAATACATACTTCGTTCATTATGAAGTAGTCACAAAGGTAAAAAATTTATAAAATTGCAAAAGGCTATTGAAAAATAGCGTAAAATTAAACTTTTTGTCGTTTTTAAGGTATAACACCAGTTTGTGAAGATCATATATTTTTCCTGTGGTCTAAACAGTGTAAATGTAAACCTAATAGCATTAGAAAACATTTCCACTTCATTCCAACAAGAAACAAAAATTATTTTGCCTCAAACGAACAAGAAATGTGCCACTTTTCGTACTTTTTACGAATACTTATTACTTTAAAATTAATGCGAGAACATAAGATATTGTTGTATTGGGTTTATACTGCATAGTAGGGTGGGCTGGAAAAACGTAAAATGATTAGATTTATTGGTAATAACACTGCAAAGTTTCTTTGTGGTACTATAAACAAATTTTTAAAAAAATTGCAACAATTTCTCACCATTGGCCAATTCGATTGACAATTCTCAAATTTTGAATTTTTTAAATTTTTTGTGTATGGAAAAAAATCTTTTTCAATTTTTTTACATTTTCATCAGAGAAAGTATAAGATTTGTGTAAAATTTGACCCCCTCTCCCGTTTTTGTCAAATATTCACGTTTTGAGACCCCCTGAACCAAAAAAATGGTTTTCGCGAATGTGTCTGTCTGTGTCTGTAGATTTTTCTTTGTTAGCACGATAACTATCGAAAGATTTGACAGTTTGATTGGCCTTTGGTATACTCTTTTACTGCCCTAAAATTAAGGACAAGTTCATTAGCCAGCGATTTTGAATTAAAATTCAAAAAGTTACCGAATTTTGAAAATTTTTTAGACCACTTTTTTTGCAATTTACAAATCGTATATACGGATGTTCATAGTACTCAGAAATAACAACAATTTATCTTTATGACATTTTTCGATAAAATGAAAATTATCAGACTTATAGTGTTTT
>JBAGKK010507152.1:0-14268 GCA_037177015.1 Euceroptres primus | reverse complement strand
GTTTCACAACCCATGGAAAGTCTCTTCTGGTTATAATCTCGTTACCTACCTAAATGATAATTCAGAAATCTTCTAAAAAAGTAGTTGTAAGTGCTGAAAAAGTGAAAACTTAATTTTTAATAACATTTATTTGTTTATAAATATGTTTTATTGCGCATGAAAAATGACGAATAAACCATTTTGAATTAATTTCTGCGAAAAAAGAATGAAAAATGTGCAAAAAATGAAAAACTATTTTGAAAAAAATTAATTTAATTAAATAATTATTACTTTATTTATAAGAAATGTTTAATTGATCATTAGTAATCATTCAGTCCATTACATTTTATTGTATTAGTCAAAACATGACTGAAATAATTACATTTTTCAGTACGTTTGACTCACAAAAGACAGAGAGGGTCAACTTTGAGAAGCCATAATTTTTTACCTATTTAAGTTAGATCCACGTTTTTTCAAGTTTCTCAGAATTAAGTCCTCTTTCATTTATCTTTATGCAATTTTCACTTCAGGATTGCAGAAATAATCAAGAAAACGTGTTTTCCATTTTTTGAGAAAAAAGTTAAAAAACAAAAGGTTTCGAAAATTCATAACTTCGAAGTTTATGAAGATAGAACATTGTTTTTTTTCAATTTACATGGAATTTTATGTACTTTTAGTTATCCTCCGGCAGCATAAACGTAGAATTATTAGGGTGCGCTCTAGTTCACAAAAACTAAACCCATGATTTTTGGTCATAACAAGCAAAAAGTGTGATATTTAAGAGGTCTTAGGTTGCCAAAAATCGAAAAAAACAGGGTTTTTTGAAATGCTGTATCTCGGAAAGTATTGGTGCTAGGACATTATTTTTTCCAAATTTCTCAGAATTTTGTCTACTTTATTACCTTTTTTCGCTAAAATCCATAGGAGAGCAACAATTCCTGCATATGTGATTCTCAAAAAATATGCCCGAGTTCCGGTCCGAAATTAGGGTGTCTAGCGATCAGGCCATTTAAAATTCCCGGGTTACTCCCAGTTTTTTCCCGGTCAATTTTTTTTCTCCGATCAAGTTAAAAATGTCTTTTTGTGATTTTTGAAAGTGAACGTATACATAGAAATGGGAATTTTAACAGAATATACTTATACAAAATTTATATCGTAAAGAAAATAATTATTTATTTACACGTGCCAAACTTATCTTTAAACACAGACTGCAGTGATAAATATTAATCGAAAGAACATATTTTAAAACTTTCGTAACACATAAAATAAATATTTTTTATATTATGCAGTCAGAATCACAAGTAGTTGCTTAAATGCTATTAAAATCTGAAGAATAGAAAAATAAAATATATATAATAAATATAAAATAATCCCGATCCTAAATAAAATTCCCGGGTTTTCCCGATTTCCCAGTCCGCTAGACACCCTGGAAATTCTTGTCACAAAACTAGATGGTATATAAGTGACCCAAACTGAAGCGATTAAGCAAAAAACAATGCTCTCGTAAGTTAATACGGTGTAAAATGACAATTTGACTGGACTATGACTTCAAATTTTGTCGGGTAAAGTATATATTTGCTTTTTCGAATATGCATTGACTAATAGAGATAATTTTTTCAAAAGTGGGAATTAATTGTTTATACATTTCCCCCACTCCCGCATGGTCCTCCTTAATCGAATCGATAGCTTAATTTGTATCAGTGTTAAAGTCTTGTTTCCTATAACGAGACAAGTAAATATATGAGGTGGGCACATTTCAGACTATCGTGTATGCCAACAAACGCGATATCATGTTATTGGCTGTGGCGCTTCTCCATTAACCGTGAATTTCATCGTCGTATAAACCGCTCCAATAACGGTCTAACGGTTAGACCGATCGGTTACAGTAGACCGTACCACAAGTTCACATGTACGACGTCATTTTTCATGCAGGAAACAGAGTCCACTTGCATTGCGAGAGTGTGAAAATAAAACGGTGATCACTTCCGGCGATCGATCAAAACTCTACAACGTTCATTCGCCCATAATTGCTCGCGACAATTTCATCTTTATCGATTCCAATAAAAATTTAAATATAAAATACTCCCGTCTGGAAAAAAGTCTACAACGATTATTACACAATATTAAAACGTCGTCGAAAAAATCGATTTCAAATAAACTTGAAGCGAATAATAATCTGTTTTAAATCCTCTGAAAATATTTTATATACATATACATTTTTAAAGCTACAATCTCTTGAAACCACAACAATTCTTAAAAATTTAAACTGTATTTAAATTCAAAAAGAAAGAGCAATCCTGACTTTAAATTTATTGTTCATCACACTTTTTGTGCTTTCTGTGCAGGTATTCTGTTTGTGGCCTAATTTCACCTGAGTATTAAACGGCTTAAGAGGAAGGGTGAAAATGAAAGTAATTTGAAACTTTGAGGCTTGATTACGTCTGCCTCGACACATTCAAGCCATATGGAACGAGGTTTTGGATACTGCAGCGAAATCTCTGCCAAAAGATTCGCTTGGCGATGCAAGAGAGGTCTTTTGTCTTTTCATCGACCGTCTGTATATCGTGCAGCGACATAAAAGATACGATATACACAGTGCCTACTATCCTGTGTGACATAAATACTCCATCCTTCTTAAATTGGTTTTCATCAAAAATGCACATCCTTTATTTTCCAAGTGAGAAGTGAGATTTTATTTCACACCTGAAATTTTTCTTTTGTTTCACCGCTATATGAGGCATGCTCTGAAATTTCATTTTATGCAGACACCGCATAAATTACTGATTGTGTAAAATTACATACTTCTTTTTCGAACTTTTTCTTTGTAAAAATTACTCGTTTCAAGTTACATAAAAGCATGTACCATTTCGAATTTCATCAAAGTAACACTTTTTGTTAATACCAAAAAAGAAAAAAAAAGAGTCAAAGCCACTATTGACGTTTGGTTTCGAGTTTTAACAATTTTCACCTGCAATTTTGTTCCGTTGCGCACTTTCATTTGTGCAATTACTTCCAGAGTTAAAATCAAACGAACTGTATCTAGGCAGTGTGCACATACGTTGCGTGACTGCGTGACACAAATTATCTTACTCTCACCTACGTACATTATCTATATTGTTTTATCGCATTCAACTGCATTCACGGCTAAATGATTGCTTTGCGTTAAAAATATGTGCTGATATTATTTGCTATGCAAGCAAAAGCAACCAGCCACGCAGGATTTAATTCCATAGCTCAAATCCAATTGTAAAAATATATGTTAATTATTGCAGAAAAGAATTTACATGAAAATATACTCTTCTGTTATTCACGAGATTGATGTGTACAAATTTGTACTTTATTCTTTTATCTTATGCATTCTCAATTGAGAGAGATTCAATTAGTTTGAAAAATTGAAAAAACGTATTTCGAGACTGCTTCTTAAAAAACGTTAAAACTAAACAACGGATTTTATGAATTTATTTGCTTAAAATTTTCTGCAATGGATATTTTCACAATTGTTTTTATTTATGCGCTTAAAGTTCTTAATGTTCAAATGAACGAAATTTTTTATTTTGTTTCATTTTAAACTCAAATTCTTTTGGTTTCATTTTAAATTCAAATTTGTTTTAAGGTTGCTAACCCTTTATGGCACCTCAAATTCTAATAATCTTTGAAATAGTTTGTAAAAATGAGAAAAGCTTATTTTGTTCTTTAAAATAGTATCTGCATTTCTATTTGGTTGGTTATCATTAAAACACAGTCAAATTTGCACAAAACAAAATTTTAATCAACTAATATTTTATCTAGCTGGTTGCCTACCTAGCAAGCTTATTTTTATTAAAATGCATCCAAAATAGAATTGTAGATCATGTTTTAAAGAACAAAATACGCTATCAATGATGGAGATTGAATCAGAGTTACGATTTTTTTTCTAAAACCAAAGAATAACTAATATTAACTTATTAATAAGTTAATAAATGTAAGTTAATTTATAATTTATAAATTAACTAATATTAAGAAATAACTAACATTAAATAATCAATTATAGACTCAAATATATTCTTCTATAACGTGCTTTAATTATTTAATTAATTAATTAATTTTTGAACGTTCTGCTTTTCAATTTCATGAGTTCAAAAGTGGAAAACTTTATTTTCTTTCGAAGTCTGTCAGCTCTCGCAAATTTTCTATCACTTCGAGTTAGTGTGATACCGGCTAAGAAGGACTGTAAAATATATTTATTTTAAAAATTATTTTTTTCATTAAACTAAACAGCATTCAATAATTCTGAAAATATAAATTATTTCACAATTTTTAAAATATTTATAGGAATATTTCAAAAATAGAAAATGCCTTTGATATGAAAGTTATAATTGTTGAAAAGTTGAAATTTGAACACTTTTTACAGATTAATAAAGTTTAAACTAATTATTTTGTGTAAATCAATGTTTAAACATGTTATTTGGAAGTTATTTCTAATATAGTTACTTACAATTTTTTGTCAAAAAAGCTTCATTAAGCTCTCGACTTAACCTTATAGAAAATGTGGCACATTCCATATTTTACGAAAACAAAAGTAATTACATAAATTACATAAAAGTAATTTAATTGTAAAAATTAATCAAACTAATTAAGGAGATTTCTGAATTATTATTTGGATGCAAGATTATCAAAATACGAGTGAGCGAGTGAAGACCTTTTTTCACAGAATTTTAAATAAAACTAATTTTATCACTCAGGCTGCCGCATATAAAAAGAGAATATTATATAATTCTTCGATTTCAGAAAAAAATTGAAAAAAAACAATTTGTATTGTTTTTTGAGTACGGTATTGAGAGTTTTAAGAGTATGGTATTTAGCGCTAAGGTTACACAATTAGGAATTTGAATTCTTCCTAAGAGTCTTAATTTTCTTCTAAAAAATATGTCAGTGCCTAGTATTACAGAAATTTCCGTACAACTAGCACACAGCATAGTATGGGCTGAGGCTATTGTTCCGGAATTTTCCGTAAGAATAGCCTGTCCCCCCTTTGTGTTGTATGCTAGTTGTATGGAAAATCCCATAACAATATCCTCGGCAAAAAAAATTAAAATAATATCTATCACTAATCGTCTTTTTCACACGTGTAGTTTAGAGTATAATCTTGATTTTATATCAAGAATTAGAATAAAATAATTGATTTTTTCTTCAAAATTGTATGATTATCACACTATGCCCGCATCACACTATCCCCGATCGACCCTATTTTCCTGGATTTTATAAACTTATTTAAAAAATTTGAGGTGCGATAAGGGATGATCCTTAAAATATTGGTTTATTAACGTAGTGATAAAGAAGGTCATGATGCTTCATTTTATTTGTAATTGAAACAATATTTAAAGATTTTGGGTTGGGAAAAAAATTTCGTTAATTTGAAAGTTCAAAACTTCAGATACATTTTCTTTAGAAAATGAAGATTCTTACCCTAATCGAAAACTGCTTGCAGAGGGGCTTGTAAGCGTTTGTTCCGCAGGTTAAAAAGCGATCCGGGCCTTGTCTGCCAAAGACCCTCACGTAATTTTGGCACTCGTCTTCACTCCTCCCTTTCAAGTTGCATAGTTCTCGATGGGGTTGGCTGCTGGACCACTGCAGCCTCTGGAACACAAAAGAATAAAGAAAATGAGAATGGGAAGGCGGACCCTGGGCAGCGGCTTGCACTTCGTATCAGCCGATTAAACTTCAAGGCTTGTATAGCAGTCGATAACAGAATCCGTCTTTCAAACGAGAATTTCGCAAAGCGCTTTTACTTGGGGGAAAAAAAAGAGAGAAAAGGGAGGAAAGAGATAAGGACGTTACTGCTGAAACGATACCGGAATACTTGAAAGAGAAAAGAATCCGTCCCTCATAGCTGCTACTTCTTCTACCTACAAACCGCAATTTCTTTGGATTTCTTTTTATTCAAATTATCTCCATCGACTCGATTCGTAACCTACATCCCTGAAAATTGTAAGGAAGAAGCACTATTAGAGAGATCTTTCAAGGATTTTCCGATTCCAAGAGATCTTGTCTGTTGAAAAAACCAAAGATGAAACTGAATAAAGCGTGTATATCTGTACAAAATGATGTGAATTTGATAGTATCAGTCTGAAAATATCAAGTTACTCTTGTAAGGAATTTATTTTATCGAATATTTTATACACTGTTAAAAATGTTTGTAAAATTAATACACTTTTAATATACGAAAGTATACTTTTAAGATACGATTAATATACGAAAGTATATTAATTTTAATAAACGTGTATCGAATATTAAATTAATATACTCATGCGTTGCAATATTAAAATACGCGTATATTAATTCAAGTATACTACGAATATCATATGTGCACAACGTTCTGCGCATTTACGTTCGCGCAAAAGCTGTCAAAACCGCGGGCAAAGTCTCCGGTCCCGCGTCTGCAACATAACCTAATCTTTGATGATGCGTCGTGAGACCTTGCATGTTTATAACACGAAGTATTTATAATATCTTACCGTGAGTGTAATTTATAATAAGTGTATTTATAATATCTTTACCGTGAGTTAGAGATGTTCGATTCTTCCAAAAAGATCGATTCTCGAATCGATCTTGAATCGAATACATGAGAATCGATTCAAAAAATCGATTTTTTGGACCTTTTGTTTCGATCTTTGGAGAATCAATCCAAAATTGCATTGAATTTGGATGATTTGGTGAAGAATCGATTCACTAAAAAATTTACTAGCAAAGAATCGATTCAAAAAGTCGATTTTTTTACCAAAAGAATCGATCTTTTGAAGAATCGAATCGGAATCGAACATCCCTACCGTGAGTGTACATAGAATTCCTACCGTGAGTTTATATAGAATCTTCTCCGTGAGACAAGAGGATATTCATTTCGCCACGAGTTTCACACACGTGAAAGAGTAGCAGAACGTAGCATACCCTTGTTTTGGTAAGTTACAAAAAATTATAGATTACTATTTTTGTTTGAAGGTTTTTAGTGACTGTGTGATTTCTACCGATTTACCCGGTCTCCGACACATAATCCTATATTTCAGTGTTTCAATAATTAAAAATTATAAAAGGTTTTTATAATTTGTGTTCATATTCTGATTTTTCTTCTCTTTTTTAAAAAAGATGTATGAATATAAATTATAAATTCAACACTCAGTGAAGGATAAGTGAAGCTTTCTTAATAAAATCTTGGTTATCTGATGAGTAAAATATTTAATCTTTTCATAAATCTCTTTTCTATATAAAACTTTAAACCAATTTTCTGTGAAATTCATTAAAAGGTAACCACACATACTTTAAATGTTTGACTTATAAAATATATTTTTTTATTCCAAAGGTAATTTAAAAAATACATATATCTTTTTCCAGAGTGCCTTTCCGCATAAATCCTTCAGTCAGTGATAAGCGTGCCACCGGAGGAAACAGGCGTCTACATAGTTATGATGCAAATGTTTACTGCCTATCGTAGAATTGGCCAAATTTACAAGCGCGTTTCTATTTAATTATAATACTCCATAAACGATTGGCATGCTAAAGCACATTATTTTACTGTCATTGTCTTGTTTCTTTGTGTTTAGAACCACTTGATCTCATTCTTCATGTGTACTCAAAATCATTTTAATGGTTTAGAAGAAAGAAGAAGAATATAAGAATAAAGAAGAAAAAGAATAAGAAGAATATATTAAAGAATATATAATTTGTTTAAAGGTATTACGAAATGAAGAAGAAAGAAGAAGAATATAAGAATAAGAATAATATATTAAAGAATATATAATTTGTTTAAAAGTGTTACAAAATGTTACTCGTTCGAAGAAAATTTACAGTTTATTAAACTATATTTCCAACAAAGACATTTAAGTTCTTATGATTTTTACCTAATCGTTGTTTTTAATTTAACTTTTATTGTCATATAATTTAATAAAATTTAACATTTCTTATTCCAATATGCCTAATAATTACCCTGAAATCAATTATTTTTACATCAACGTTTTAAAATTATAATAAAGTATTTTAAAAATTTTTCTTCAATATAGATTAATCTATAATGAAAATAAATTTTGAAAATGCAGATGCTTTACTGCAATTTTAAAACGCTGTTGTAAAAATAATGGATTTCAGGAAAATTATTTAGCATATTAAAATTTTTTTACCCGTATATTAATATTAATGTACCGTATATTAGAATCATATTAAAATTAATGTACAATTAATATACCTTCCTATATATTAATATACATCTGTGTATGGTTCATTTACATAATATATTAATTTTAATATGGATGTATATTAATTCTACAACATAATGGTATATTAAATTTCATTGACGGTATGTGCAAATAACTTTACTCACATGTATATTAAATTTCGATCAATTTTTTTTAACAGTGTAAATAAATTTGGTAAAAAAAAATAATAAAAAAACTTTGTCCTAATTCCTAATTCCTGATGTCTTTAATTTCATATATGAGTAATAGGAGAAAATGGAAAAATGATTGGTACGCCAATTGAAGTTTGACAATATCGGATAGTCGTCATTGGCGTGTGTCGCGCCACGTCAAGAACGAGGGCGAACGATATAGTGCAGATAAAACTTCAAAGTTTCGTCTCAGTCATGCTCATGCAAATAACTTTGGTAATTTGGTATGCCATTCTTGTCGATACAACTTTAAATAAAGGCGCATCAAAGTTGGATCGACTTTGCTCTTTGTTTCATCCATGCGTATAATAATATCACACAAGAATCCATCATTGTTTTCTTTCTTTCATCCGAGTTTCAGGAACATCTTTTCTCTAAATTGAAAAAAAAGGAATCTCAAAACTATTAAATTATTAAAAATCATTAAATATTTAAAGTCAAATTAACCAGTTATAATATAAAATAATTGTGAACCCTGTTCACATTTTTATACCTAATTTCGATACATAATCTATATATTTCTCGTATGTGAGGATCGATTTTCCCTGAGACGGACCCAAAATAAACGTTGGAAGGAAATTTATACTTTTTAATTTCAATACATAATTTATATATTTCTCGTATGTGAAGATCAATTTTCCCTGAGGTAGACCCAAAATAAACGTTGCGAGGAAATTAAAAAAAAATTCTGAATCAAGTTCTTTTGCTTGGATAGCTAAGTCCACACTAAAACTTCAACTATTTTAGTTCAAGTTTTATACACTTGTAGTCTACACTTGAAACTTCAACTATTTTAGTTTAAGTTTTATACAATTACAGTAACTGAATTCATTTTCAACCAAAAGTAAATCCTTCTCTAAAAAATTGATAGCCTAAAAAACTCGCAATTTCGATATTTTATTGTCGTAGCTTTTTCGCAATGCTGATTAGATTTTTAAAACTTTAAACTTAGACCAAGTTCAAGTCATAGATGCGATTTGTTTTCAAATGTCAAGAATACAAGACTGATTGAGAAATTAAATTATTCAAAATATTATGTTTCGTAATTTTAATGTAAAATTAACTGAAAGTTTTAGTTTTTAAAGAATATAGGGTAAGTGCACTGGTCTCTGAACACGTATCAGTGGTCGGACGAATATTTATTTTCTCTGAATAAAATTGTTATAATACTATAAAAGTTCTATTATATGAAAGAGATTGGCATTTATTTTCTATCCCTTTTTTGACAATTCGTAAAATGTAATACTTTTTTAAGTATGAATTTCCAAAAGTGGTGTCCGAACATGGAATTGTTGTCCGATCACCGGTTCGTTTACTCTATAAATAATATAACTTGAGAAAATTTCTGTTTCGAAAATAATTCAGAAAAGAGCAAAATTAAGAGAAGTCGAATTTAAAAAGAAACTAAATTAAAGATCTTCCAGACAAAATACATTAGTTGGACAAAATCTTCCATTTTAAGAAAACAGTATTTAAGGATGTACTCCCCGTACAGTCAACTTCAAAATTGATCAAATTATTTTTTCAAAATCAAACTTATTTTTAATAAATTTTGAAAATAAAACCTAAAGATAATTCAGAAAAGAATAGTTTGCTTAAAAATTGTTTACTTAAAAATGGTTATTTGGATATTTGTGTTTTTTCCTTCGTCTTAGAGAAAAGTCATAATTTTCATTCAATTTTAATTCTTCCCAGCTCATTTTGTTCCTTAAAAGATCCTTTACAGTTCTATTTGGTACGTTTTTATTAAAATTATTTTATTTAGAAATTATACTTGCAAATTATACCCTAGTTAAAATTACAAGTTTTAATAAAAACGTACCAAATAGAACTGTAAAGGATCTTATAAGAAATAAACTGAGCCGTTGAGAATTGAAATTGAATGAAAATTACGACTTTTGTCTAAGACGAAGAAAAAAAACACAAATATTCAAATAACTATTTTTAAATAAACAATTATAAAACAAACAATTTTTTAATGTGAAACGCTTTAGTTTTTCTTTTAAAAATTGTTGGAATAAACAATTGTTGGAATTTTCCAACAATTTGTTGAAAAAAACAACAAAAAGCTTTTTTGTTGATTTTATAATTCAAGATAAAGATTAATTAATTTTGAGTTTGTACGGGGAAATTCTTAAAAGCCATGTATAAATTTAAATTCTTGAATTTGATTCTTTAATTTTGAGCTTTTTTGAGCTTAATTTTGAGCTTTAATTCTAAAAACTTGGAATTACGAATTAAGGAACATAATCCAGTCTTAAATTTTCTAAGTCTTCCAGTTTAACTCTTTCAGGCATACATTTTTTACATGTGGGAAAATAATTTTTTCTGCGTCTAATAACTACTTTAGGATCTAAAGAAGCAAAAAATCTTTTATTTTTACCAATTTATGTAACGAGCAAACTTTACACAAACAATTCCATATCAAATGCAAATTTCTTAAAATCCATTTTTTGGCTCACTAGAGACAGAATTATGACCATATAAACAAAAATCAATATCAGAAAATCGAAATTTTTTGACATTTAAAACTTTTTTCTCTTAAACTAATAATTATTTCTTATCTGAAAACCAGCATACAGAATCGCAAATTTTCTGAGGAAGTCCGAAAATATTTTTTTTCAATTCTTCAAAAATAATTTAGTTATATTAAAAGTCAAAATTAAAAGACCATGTAGAGAGAAAATAATTAGCGCGCGTAGAACAATCACAGTAAATGAAAAGTCGTTGAAATTTCAAGAAATTTCAATAAAAGTGGACCCAGACAGAAAAATTATACATAGTGGAAAAAATTATACATAATTTTTGTCACTATGCATAGTTTTTCCGCCTGGGGATATTGCTATTAACTTCATATCAGTTATAAAAGATTTTGACAGTACGAATTTGATGAAGACAAAACGTACTGTTGTTTTTCATCGTACTTTTCTACAAGTTTTTTCGTCTGCAAAAGTTAAAATTTATGCAATTACAACTTTTCACATGGTCGGCCTTTCTGAACAAAGTTGGCACGTCACAGTTTCCAGAGACGTGGAGTGCTTTTGCTCTGAAATTCCAGGCGCAATATCAGACGCGAATTTATCTGTGGGTTAAAGCGGAACCGGATGTAAGCTCAAAACTGTGAAATCGTATTACTCGATGAATATTCAGTGCGATTTTGCGGTTAAAAGTTTTCACGTGGGATCGGGAGCGTCACAGCATCGCCGCGCCGCATGATCTCGGTCTTATTCTAATTAGGAAAAAAAATGGAATATATGGACACTGTCACTAAATCACACGTGCTTTTCCTATCAAATCCCTTTATAACATTGTTAAAATTAATAATTTTCGCTTACAATACTTGTTTTGTTTCGCACAAGTTTCAATTTCATTAGAATGATACAGAAGTATATAATTATAAGTTTAATTGGGATTTGGTGCAAATTAGAAACTGAGATCTATACGTGTACATAAAGTTAGGATGACAAACTCTGGGTGCAGTTTAATTTGAAGGTACTAATTAGAGTAAGCAAATTATTGCAACAATAATATTAATTACACTCTCCTTTTTAATAATTAGAATCTTCAAAATATTCAAAATATAAGAGAATATTTTTAATAGCGTTGTACTGATAGAAGTTTTGTAAATTGAATTAATTATGCTCAATACGGAATAATTTTTAAAATAAAAGCTAGTTTTCAAATAAAAACTGTAATAACCAAATTGTAGGGAAATTAAATTAATTAAATTGCCAAAAGTTATCGGATCAAATTTCTCTTTTGAGTTGAAATTTGAGTTACAAAGTATTCCCTGGTAAAAAAAAACCAATTTCAATTAATAAAGAGTAGACTCTCTACGATAATATGAATAATATATAAAATGCTGATTCATGACAAAGGTTTCAAATGCGAACTTTCAAGCGAAGGGGCATATTGTACACGGAAGGGTTTCTATGATCGATGGCGAACAAGCAAATGAATTTAGGTCATGCAGGAAAAGTACATTACTAAGTGATCGCTATTAAAAAGTAAAATTACGAAAGAAGAAAGAGAGGAAGCAAAAAATAAAGCCAAAGTAAAGGGAAATGGAAGTTTCTTTTTGCATATCGGATCACATTAGGGAAATAATTTAAAATATCTTTTTTTAGAACTGATAAACATGTAAAGAAGAAATTCGTTGTATGCACTGCTTTAATTTAATTTCTGAGATAGCTTCAATTAATTTTTAGTAAAGGTTTTTTTTTTGCTACAACAAACTGCAAACACGAAAGTGACGTGCCCTTTTATGAAGTAAATAAAGACTTTCTAAAATTATTTCAGTTCATACCTGCCAATTTTAAGAAAGAAAAATAATTAGTTTCTAGTCCTTTATTAAAGTTTCAACATTGCAATTAATATATACTTTATACTTTATTATACTTCAGAAACTTTGTGCCCTTATAAACCTGTATTTTTCAAAGTTTTATGAAAGAGAAAATATTGAAAGGTATTTCAATATTATTTGCATTTTCTGATTTTAATTTCAATTTTAGTCTTCATATACATATGAAGACTTTAAAATTGAAATTAAAATCAGAAAATGCAAATATTGAAAGGCATGAAAGTTTTCAATATTATTTGCATTTTCTGATTTTAATTTCAATTTAGTAAATTGAAATTAAAATCAGAAAATGCAAATAATATTGAAAACTTTCATACCTTTCAATATTTTCTCTTTCATAAAACTTTGAAAAATACAGGTTTATAAGGGTACAAAGTTTCTGAAGTATAATAAAGTGTATTGAGTGTTTTCGTCGGATTATGAGATAAAAAGACAACATTTCGTGAAACGTGAATCTGACAGAAACAGTTCTAGAAAGATTTGAGGAGCTTTGTGAAGTGTCTAATTCAAATTGTGCAGTGGGAAGTTTTACATCTCGTTTGCAAAATACCTCTCTTCTGCTCCTCCGAGTCTATTTATTCGGAGTTTGCAAAGTTAAGCTTTGACGTGAACAATGATTTCAACTATAATCAATTTAGTAACCTCTTGGCTCGCTCTACTGTAAGGAAATTATGTTGGGGTTTGAGAACCGAAAAACATTACGACTTTTTTCCACTTTTAAGGATCAAAAGTTTAAATTGTTACGTTCTTGGAATTTTAACAAATTTGAAAGATCTGGCATTAATTAAGATTCCAGAATATCATTTTTCAAAGAAATACAACTTTATAAAGGAAATAAGATTTGTATTTAGAACAAAATAGTTTAGAAATTAAAAAAAAACTCTAAAATATATTGAACCCTTTATTTAATTATTATAATTTTCAACTGAATATAAGTCACAACTAAATACGAACAAATTAAAAACCTCTAAAAACAAGAAAAACAAAGAAGGAAGAAAGAAAATGAAGACGACCTTCAATCCTCTTCCTTCCATTCTTTCGTCTTCCTTTGCATCTTACAACTAACGCATTTATTGAAAAAAGAATTAAAGAAATGAGCAAAAAAAATTCACCCAATCTGGAACCTGTCAGCAACGGAAACTAAATCAAGACTGACCCTACACTCATAAACACAACCATATGAACCGACTCACCAAACTGCTATAAATGAATTTTCTAAATTTAAAAAAAAAATAAATGAATTTAATTTTCAAATGTCTTAGTCTAAGCGTACAGTGGCCCCAAATAGTAATTTACTGTTCATAATCAAGCACCGGTCGTATTTCTTAACCGATTTTTGTTTTTTTTTAAAATTATTTAAAATTATTTTAATTTGATTACATTTTAATTTAAATTAATTATTTAATTAATTTAAATTTTAATTAACAACTATTTAATTAAATTTAAGAATTTAGATGTTAATTTTGTCTGTCTACTGGTCCAATCAATATTATTGAAAATATTGATTATTAAGGTT
>JBAGKK010507141.1:0-14269 GCA_037177015.1 Euceroptres primus | reverse complement strand
CGTTACCTTGCTATGTCCCATCCGTTACCTAAAAGAAAAATTTTATCCCAAATTCTATTTCACATATTTTCAAACTTTTCATATATAAAAAGAAAAGAACAACAGACAAATCTATTTAAAAAAAATTGGTGTCATAACTATTCTCAATTCGCAGAGTTCTGATTGAAAGTAAAGGTAAGTATGGAAGTGAGTCCCGTACGAGTCCCATCCGTTATTCTCTTTTTCGTCTTATAACATCAAAATTATTCACTTATATTAAATTTTTGAATCTGGAAAATTTCAAGTTCATGCATATTTGTACAGATAGCCTAGTTTAAACAAGATATACGTGTTTGAAATAAGACTTTTTCAAGTTTTTATGCGTGCAAATGTCCCATCCGTTACTTTGGAATGGCCGTGTTGCTAAATTGAGGCCAGAAAAGTTTAATGAAAAAAAGTTATCTAGTTTCGAGGAAATCAATGTGGAAGTTGTCAATCACGAAGTGACACTAACCAAAAATTGGAGCAGGCTTGGCTGTGGATCACAATTAAAAATGTAATTTTCAGTTTAAAAAAAAATAGAAACTTACTCCCGAGATACTAAGTTGCTGAATACGGGTAAATAAAGTTTGGTCCAACTCCAAGTAAATCGACCGAGAATTTTGGGGTTAGAATTTCATAGGTTTTCAAAATCGGCTTTAGATAGCGATTACAAATCGAGTTTTCAATATCTTACAAAAATAAAAACTTTCTCCGTAGATATGGTGATGCTGAATAAGAATAGAAAATGTTTGATAAAAAAAATTATTCTGTTCCAAGAAAATCAAGATTTAGTATGACGGTATCGCACTGAGACAAACAATTTTTCGCTGAAACTCTGATAAAAAAAGAATATATTTTTTTATTAATAAACTTTGATAATTTCAAAACATAAATTTCTATAATTATTGTCAAATTTAATTAATATAAAATTTCTTTAGAAAATAGAATTTTTGAAAAATTAAATTTTTTAATTTTTGCAATTAAACAAAAGATGTTGTAAATTAATTTCTGCTTTCAAAACCTTCTCTAAAATGCATTTATGTTTGTCAAATTTTCTCAGAATTTTTGGATTAAAATTGTAAAAGTTATTTTTTTAAAACTGTCAGTAACCTTATGGTATAGTGGGCACTAAAGGGTTAAAAATGAGATTTCGAAGAAATCCTTTTAACACAACGTGAATTCGATTTTTTAAGACCTTCTTTATACAAAAAACCGATTTTCGACGAAAATGTTAGTTTTTGTACTACCACCCTTCATAATGATCATCATTAAATTTCTAAGAAAACTGTGAAAGCCAGTTTTTTAATTTATTTATGTGTGCAATAATACACATATAAGCAAATATATTTACAAAATTGGCCATTTTAACAAAATGATTTTTTTCTTTGAACGAATTACTTAAATAAACTTGTTGATCAGAATTAATGAAAATAGACTTAAAGCACAAAAAAATGTTATACAAAATTTTATTTAATTGTTAGACACAATTTATTTTAACGAAGAATAGGGCAGACAATCGGAAAAAGTTAGTCAAAACGTCTATTTTTTCAGTTTTTTTTTTTAATTTAAACATCAAATTATCGAATTTTTTAAAATGAAAATATGGTAAACTGTATTTTCAATCGAAAGAGCGATAAAAAGTTTTAATTGAATAAGAATTATAGAATGTTTGTATTCGGAATCGAAAGACAAATTTTAGCTGTTTTTCACCAAGATCTGTCCTTGATTCCAAATACAAAAAATTTATAATTCTTATCCGATTAATACTTTTGATGATTCATTGGATTCGAAATACAATTTTCCACATTTTCATTTCAAAAATTCGCTAATAGAATGTTTAAAATAAAAAATGTGACAAAATGGATGTTTTGACTTTCTTTCCGATTGTCTGTACAATTCTGCCTTAAACATATACATACGTGATACATATGTGTCAGTTTGTTGTAGAAAAATAGTACATTTCGATACAAGAGGCCAAGTGGACGGTTTGATCACTGCGAGTGTGAAGGCCCAAAACGAACCCGAAGCCGAACCGTAGGGTGAGTGATGGGCCTTCACACGAGCAGAGACAACCCGCCCATGAGGACTCGTGTATCGAAAAATATTTTTCTCTACAAATAAATGCAAAACCTGAGATTGCCCACCGTTTACAGACATCAAAAATAACCTCACCAACAAGATGTTTACATAGTAACAGTTTATGACGCTAGATGGCGTTATTAGTAGCAAATAGTTAGTAGCAAAATATTTTGCTCACCGATGACCGATGATCAAAATTATTTTGCACACCGCCACTAGTAAACAAAACATTTTGGCCACTGCTCATCAATTCAGTGCGCAAACGGCCATTTTGGATGTCTGTAAACGGTGGCCAAACGAGGGTTTTGCAAGCATGTGTAAAGAAAAAATATTTTGGATTAAAATAGTTAAGATTTATTATTAGAATGGTAATCAGGAACGAAAAGTGGTCATAAATTAAAAATTTGTAAACAATTTATAAGGTTATAAACAATTTTTTACTCTAGTGACCCATGCATGACAACATGACCAATGGACATAGCAGAGAAGTTAATATTGGGATGAGACCATTTGATCAAAAGATATTTTTTCATTTAAAAAATCTAATTTTTCAAGTGTTTGAACAATTTGTTCAAACAAATTGCGCCATTCGATTTCCTTTAATTCCAAGAGAAATTATATTAAATTATATAAAATTCATCCTTTAGATTTATGCGTAAGGCAAAAAAAAATCATTTTATGGGATATGTTATATTAAAGTTTCTCAATATTCAAAAATCTTTTACTTTTAAATATTCAACACAATCTTTTTTCAATTTGTATTACTTTTATAAATTTTTCAGAGAACTTTATAAAACTGAAGATAATAAAGTGGGTCAAATATAAAAATAATTTGAAATTCTAAATCAATATCACGCGGATGAGTATTGCATTAGAATCCTAAAAATGTATAGATAATTTGAAGTACATAGATGAAGACGAGTCTTAATTTTGAGCGCTCAGGACATACGTTTAAAAAAATTTTCTCTCTAAATCTGAATTATCGATAAGTGAGCCACTAATTTATTGGAGTGAAAATTTCTGCTAATTATTATTGGTTGTATCTCTGTCTATTCTACCTTTCACTAAAGTTTTGTAGACAATAATTACTAATAATTAGTAGAAATTTTCACGAAAGTAAATTAGTGACTCACTTTTCACTAATTCAGATTTAGCGAGTTTGCAATTTAGTTTAGCAATTTGCTTGGATTTCAATTTTTTTAAATTTCTGGAACTCACAAATATCTTCTGAATATTTTACAGATTTTAATAAGTCATTTCGTATGAGATAATTAGTATTTTCAAAATACTGAATTTTGTTCGAATTCTATGAACGTTTCTATTTTGTTTTAGTGCATTTCTGTCAGTAAAAAGTCCCCGGAAACCGGAAAAATTGTATTTACATTTCCACATGTGTTAAAAACTAATTCTCTAATATAAAATTACTTATTAATATCTGTCAAAAATTCAGGGAAAATGTTCTGACTCCAACAAACGTTGAAAAAATTGGAACTTAAGAAAGTATCAAAATTTCACAAATAGAAAGTAAGCATCGAACTAAGAAGAGGGGAAATATTTTATTTAAGGGGAAAAAGGGGAAATATCTTAAAAACAGGAGAAAAAAAGGAATTTTTGAAAAAAAAAAATCTTCCAAAGTAAATATATGTTACTATTTTGTTAATTAAAATTAGGAAAGCTTTTCCCAAAAATAACTTCAATGTTGCAAATTCTATACGGGGCATAATTGAAGGGTTGAAGACAGTAAATTTTGGATATCAAAATTTCCGCGGTATAAAACCAGAATTAGAAAAAAATACATATGTAGGTGTATAAACAAAGATTTTTCTATCAATGATTTTGGGGTTGGTTTCTTAGAAATAACATTGAAAAAGAGGCAAACGTTCAGTTAGATGCAAATTTTGCTGTTTATTAAATTTATTAAATTTTATTGATTATAAAATTTGTCGGTGCTTTGCATGGGCTTCAGGGTCATTCGAACTAAAGAAGGCTTCCATTAAACGTTGGTCTTTTTTTCAAGTTAGGTTTCTAGGAAGTAGGTTCAAAATGTAAGAAAAATATTTATTTATATACATTTTTTCAATTTCTGAAATCTGAAAATCTTTTTGATTCCATATACTTGGAAGTTGGAATCTTTAAAGCTAGAAAATAATTCCTTATAAAAAATATAAAAATTAAAGCTCTGATAATCGAGTTATAAAGTTATATATGTTACTTAAATGTGACAATTAATGTGACTCTTTGAAAGATAATGGGAAGTATAATAGAGCCTACTATGTCATTGGTACGTGCAACAAGTTGCCATTCTAGTATTCTGTCCTCCTCGATCCGCTTTACAATACGACCATTCTGCATTAAATCATTTTTAAATGCCCCCACGATCGTGCGTCGATTTTTATTCCAATGATATAAATCACAATACCGTTCATGATATACCTACTCTCAAACATCCATTTTTTTTGATGAACTGGAAACTAGCAAACGTGCTTTTGACATACGGGTGAAATTTTTAACGACCAGATGAAATATGTCATTTTCAAAAAAAAAACGAATAAGGTTATTTTACGTTAATATTAATTTTTGTGATTTATTTATTCTGTTATCTTCACAATTTATTATTGTTATCTTTACAGTTATTATGAAAATTATAAAGTTACAGTATAACTGTGCTTTTATAATTCACTACTCATTTTATCCATATTTTTAGTTACAATATATTTTATAATGGCAAACGAAATAATATCATTCAAAATAATAGAAACAGCATCCTAGAAAATAACAGTAAGATGTTATAAGCAAGAAAATTCTACTTAGAACTTTTTTCCTTTTTTCTTTCAAACTTTTCATCAAAAATCTATGTTTACTTTCTTGCATTTACAAGGCAAATGTTCGTTATTTCGAGAGTAATTAAAAATTTCAAAAAAATCATGAAATTTTCAATATTTCTGAAATATCTTCTTACAGAATTTACAAAATGATTACGTCTTGGACTTATTTAAGGTATAATTTTGACAGCTTTCGTGCTGTTTTGAAGAAAAAATGTTATCTTGTTTAATATTAAGAAATATCACAACTAAATTTGAAAAAATTACAAACCTTCAAAAACTAGAAAGTCAAAGAAGGAGGAAAGCAGATACATGATACTTCTTGTTTGTTACGTGTTCAGGAAAAAATTAGTAACTGATAAAAAGTAGGTACCGAAAATATATGACCGACAACTGTAAAATGTCATAAAAGCGATCAATTGTTTTTTTCAATTAACTCAATATTTCGTTGATTAAAAGAACGTTTGTCTGAATGAAACAATTTTTTTATTTAAAACAGTTGCATAAAAGACTAATTTGAATTAAGGTTCTTAAAAAGAGGTTTATTTGGATCAAGCCTATTGTGGATTAGAATATAAAGAGTTCTGGATGTACTGTCTGTACACAGTCAACTTCAAAATTAATCAAATCATTATGTTGATTTATGAAATTAAGAAGAATAATCCCAAAATTATTTTTAACGAATTTTGAAAAATAATTATGCTTACTTTAGAAAAAAAACTGTTTACTTAGAAATAGTTATTTGGATATTTGTGTTTTCCTTTGTCTTGGAGAAAATTAGTAATTTTCACTCGATTTCAAGTTTCAACAGCTCATTCTGTTCCTTAGAAGATTTTTATTTACAGTTCTATTCGGTAGGTTGTTATTAAAATTCTTTTATTTAGAAATTATACAGTTAACGATCTTACAAATCAAACAATATGCCAAATTATGAATTTTAATGAAAACGTACCCAATAGAAAACGCTTCAGTTTCTCTTCTAAATATCGTTAGAATTAACAAAAAAGGCTTTTTTTAGTTAATTTTATAATTCAAGATAAATATTGGTTAATTTTGAGTTTAACTTTTGGAGTGAACATCCTTAACTTTAACATAAAAATTTGAAAACATTTTTTTAAAGAATCATGTCTGGTCAATTGCGCAAGTAGAAAAAGTATGTGTAATTATAAATACTGCTTATCTACAGAGGAAGGGAAACTGTGTCTGAATAATACTTAATAATATTTATAATATTTTTTAATAATATTAATATTAATAATATTATATATAATAATAATAATATTAATAATATTTTTTAATAATATTCCTTCCTCTGTAGATAAGCAATATTTTTAATTACACACTATAATAATCCGAAAAAAACATGGCATATGCAAAAAGTTGGCCAAGTTCAAAAAAAGTTCGTAGATTACAATTCGTGAGATGGGCAATTCTTTTGTTGGTTAGAGTTTCACGCACGTTTTTCGAAATAACTTTTTTTGGATATTCAAGTTTTAGCTTATTCAAAGGCACTAGAAAACCCACATGGAAACAATAAAAAATTAGAATTTCAAATCTCTGCTTACTGTTACACCCTATTCTATTTGAACGGTTTGCATAAAAATTGGATGGTATATATATGCGCAATGACAAATTCTCGATTAATTTTTAAGGATTTTTCAATATATTCATTATTTATAGAGATATTGATTATTATGTGAAAATCTTTTTACCATTTTTTATGAAATCGTAAATATCTTTGTAAATAACGAATATATGGAAAAATTCGTAAGGAAACAAGATTATGACATTGCGCATACACCATCAAATTCTCATGCAAATTGGTTCAATAGATTAGGATGCAGCTGTCAGCAAAGATTTGAAATTTTAATTTTTTAAATAAAATATTTACAATTTCTAAAATTACGTGACGCATTAAAAAATCCTGTCAAGTATATGTAAAAAATGATGCCCTTAAGGGCAGGTAACAGAGTGCGATGTCACAAATTCTTTAAAGCGAACTTACTCATAATCTAATAATTCGAATGGATTTTGCATACAAGGTAAACAATCGTCATTTCCTTTATGACTGTCTGGTATGGAAAACATATTCGAATAATTAGTTTATGAGTAAGTTCGCTTTAAATAATTGTTTACGTGATAGTCTGGTACTTTATTTTGTAAATTAAGAGTCCGTAGCTTTAAAATTGTAAGACTTTCACTCATGCAAATCGTAAAGAATTAGAACTTCAAATCTTTGCTTACAGGTACAGCTTGTGGGGTACCGATTGCTCACAACTGAACTGATTTTCATGAAAATTGGATGGTATATGCGCAATGTCATAATCTTGATTCAATTTTAAGAACTTTTCAATACATGCATTATCTACAGAGATATTGATTGCTATTTGAAAATGGGTTTCTTTAGTGTTTATATAATTGTAAATATCTCTGAAAATAATAAACTTGTCAGAAAATCCTTGAAAGCAGATCAGGAATATGACGTTGCGCGTATGCCATTCAATTTTCATGCAAACTGGCCAGAAAGAATAGGCTGTAGAAGGGGGCAAATACTTGAAATGCTAATTTTTTACGGTTTCCATCAGTAAAAGTTTTATAATTTTGAAGCTACGGACTTCTAAATAGGGTGAAACTTATTTTTTAGCACGGTCAGTTGGCGTTTAAAATTTTATTAAAATCGGTCAAAAATTACGGCAACAATCCAAAGAACGTTGTATATCCACGAATGTTCAAGATAAGGATTCTCGGTAGCATTTTTTTGTACTTGGCGCCGATTCGCTGCCGCGAATCGATAATTATATATTTTTATTATTAAAAAAATGTTTATATATCAGAAATTTAAATTGGCTTGCAGAAAATTGTTGAAGTATTGACACATATTGATTAAACATTATTTTCAATCGAAGCAATCAAATACCTCTGCCTTTGGCGACAGAGGTACAAGGTATGCACTTAGATGCATATATACGACTCCACAAACGTAGTTGATTGGTTAACGTAGTCGAAACTATGCACGAGGAATTTACGAGCTGATCGGTAGGTCGTTAGAGTTCACCTTCTCTCTGCCAGTTCTGCGTTTAATAACAAGCAAAGCCAGACTCGTCTCACTGTCAGACCTAGCTTACGAAAAGGACCGCTTGTTCGACAATCGATTGATCGATTACTCCTCAGCCACTACTTGAATTTCCATTTTACGAATTCGCACTGCACAAGTGAGAGTCAAGGATAATGTCACCAATTAACATTTGAGGAGTAGGGGAAAGTTGACTAAAATGGAATGGACCTAATAATATTACAGTCTGTTCCACAAGAAAGGGTCAGGCAAAAATCGATCAAAATTACTCACTAGAAATAAATTAATCATGCATGTAGAAGAAAAATTGGTTAAATTAACAGAAAGTCATCTACTAAAATAGGGACAGCAGATTTTTACATTCTCATCATCATATGGGAAGATATTGGTTTTATTTCTGTTATATTTACAGAAGTTTCTGTTAACACCTCGAATTTTACACGATTTTATGTAAAATCAATAGAAATATCTGTTAGGTACACAGATTTTAAAAATCCGAGGGTTTAAGAGTTTCTGTAAATATAACATAAAAAATCTGCTGTCCCTATTTTAGCAGCTGACTTTTGTTAATTTAACCGATTTTTTTCTCCGTGTGGTTATAATTTGAAAGAAGAGAATTTACTCCACGGCGGAATACCTTTTGAACACAGTAAAAAAAGAATACTCAAAAATGTTACGCCTTGAAAAGGTTTGGGTTAAATTCAGAAAAATTTGTCTGGATTTAAGCAAAATTGATTTGATTTTATGTAAAATTTATCTGAATTTAAGACTCAATTCTGAAATTCAGGTAACGTAGTATTAAATTGAGACCAATATTGCTTAAATTACAATAAAATTTAACTGCATTTAATCCAAACTATTTTAAGGTGTAACAATTTAAAGTATTCTTTTCTATTGTGAAGTTATTACTATTCAATTATTTGTGAGCATTGATTTTTCTACAGAAGTATGATTTAGTGGTCAAAAAATGCACAAAAAAAGTGTAAGAATCGTCATAACTTGGAAACGCAGTCTTTAATGAACATGAAGCACTTTAAGCTTAATCAATAAAATCACAAGCTTTAAGTCACATGCTTAGAAAATTTTTTAATCTGCAGTGATTTCAGAGTTTGTAGATGAAGATAGTGAAATTTTCATACCTTGTTGCGCTTTAAACCCGATATCTGCATGAAGAATAGTCAAGAAAGTATTTTTCAAAAAAGTAATTATTATGATGAAAATTACCTGTAAGGATCAAGAAAATAATTATTTAGCAATTTTTCACTAAAAATTGAAAGAACTGAAAAGTGAAAATCGAGATTTGCACTTTTTTCTATTTTAGTCAAAATATTCAAAACCAGTGGTTCTATTTTAGTCCACAGATGATCACTTCGAAGTTTGCTTTATTTAAATTCAGCCCAAAAATTTTCTGCTGATTTCGATCATTTTTGTTCTAAATGACATCAAACTGAAAATAATTCTCCATATGTAATTTTAAATAATTTTCCATTTCCAAATGTCGATGTAACATGAAAAACATGAAAACCAAAAACTTGAAAAAAACCTTTTCTTGTGGAACACTCTGTTCCTTATATCTCCATTTTAATTCCTCCCACATCGCGCCTGATGCATCAAGTGCAGATGGCCTTGGCGTAGCTTCCGACCCATTCGGTCGATTTTAGAAACGCTATCTTTCATAAACAGCACGTTTCAATATTCCCTATCGCTCTCGCCATTATTCCTGCATCAATTATTATCAAGCAGTTACCAAAGTGTCAAGATCGAGGAGAAATTTTTTTCATTAAACATTATTCTGATCCTACTGCAAAAATCTTTGTAAGTAAATTTTTTACATGTCACATAAAAAATACAATTACGAATAGTTACATTTTGTAAATTTGTTCGTTTCCCAATAGTATGGGAAATAATTCCCCACCATTTGTGAAGAATTATTAATCCGGCAATATACACTCAGAAAAATATTTGCTTGAATCAAGCAAAAAAATTTGTTTTATATCATATTATTAAAAGAAACCAATTTTTTGTTTCAATTAACAAAAAATTTATTTCATTTTAATAAATGAAAAATATCTAGCTTATTAATCGAAACAAATAATTTGTTTGGTACAATTTGTTTGACTTAAATAAAGGTTTGCATAAATTAAATCCATTTGAGTTTATACAAATATTTATTTGATTTAAACAAAAATTATAATCCACATACAATAGTTCCTTAGAAAAACGCTAATAGCGCAGAAGGATCTTTCTCACATTAAAGATTACATACAATCATACTGAATATAGAGGCGTCTGAAACATGTTACAGTACTGTCGTTACGCATCCCGCGCATCCCGACAGGTAGTCTAAAGAAAGTGGTGTTTTACACTTAAAACTTTCTTAACCACAAAATTGAAAATTTTCAAAACATTTTTATAAAATTGAATAAAGTTTAAAAAACAAAATCTTTGCTTCACTTAAAACAAAAAATGTTTAAAGCAGACAAGAACTTCATTTAATTTAAACAAAAGATTTATTCGATCTAAATAAAAATTTATTCAAATCAAGTAAATAAGGACAAATAAAAAATTTGTTTGACCCCATATTAACGTTATAATTTTTTTGATTCAAACAAATTTTGTTTGAATCAAATAAATATTTTTCTGAGTGTAATAGTGTCCGGAAGTGTAAAGCTAGAATTAAAAAAAAAGTGTGGCTTAATTTAATCGTTGAATTTGTAAACAGTGCGAAAATGGCATGCTAAATTGAATCTACATCAGTTTTTTCAATAAAAGTAATGTTGAATAAAATGTCAGAATGAATAAGAAAGCTGAGCATGGTGTGAAATTGTACCTACATTGCTATGCTTATCCACCGTCATCCTGATTGGAAAAATATGAGTTTAATGTTCGTAAACAATTGGGAATACAAATTTATATTTTTAAAGTAATCTATGAAATAAGGCTTACAGATAAATTTAATACAGTAATAGAAATTAATTTTTAATTAAGAGCACAAAAGTTCTTCTGACGATTTTTGAGATCGTCAAAATCGAATATTTGATTAAGACAATAACGAATCTTTTATTTTACTATCTAATAAAAAATTACTATCGTGTAAAAGCAAACATTTTTCTCAACTTATAATAACAATTTATTTCTTATTAAAATTCAAAAATAAAAACTTTTAAAAATTTCGTGTTTCATAAATCATAATTGTCTAAAAGTGAACAATTTATATTAAATGCGAGCACATGTCTATCGATAATAATTGCTGCCTTTAACTTCAAGCTCTGCTAAGATAAATATAACTATTATCTCATAGATACGAAGATAAGTGTCTACTTATTAAATTAATACCAGTGTAAAACGATAAGATAAATCAGTCAAATATAAACTGAGTTAAAACTTCAATATATCGCGACACTAAAACCATAAGATTATACACGGTCTGCTTGAAAGGGGTTTTGGATTTTTTTCTGGCATTTTAGATTTTCCTGTTGTATATATTGCACTGACTTCCTACAAACATTTTAGGCTCAAAATTATAATCTTTCATCGGTTCCCTTTCGAGATAAGGCCCTTCTTCTGCCATTTTTGCGAGTTTTACTGGGAAAAGCCTAGTGAAAGTGTTCCAAACTGCCTTTCTTTTTTACATTTTCTCAGAATAACTTATTTCAGTCCCAAAACTCAATACGCCCTTTGAGCCCTTTTCCAGGTAAGGCCCTTTATCTAAAAAGTCTTTCAAATTTGATTTGTTTCAAATATTTCCTACAGTTTTTCAATTCCAAGCTGAAAAGATGAGTCACTCATCGGGTCCTTTTCGAATTAGGCCCTTTTTGGTTACTTATGAAGTTTACTGGAAAAATTTGATAAAATTGTTTCCAATTAAATGTGTTTTTTTCAAAATTATATGATTGTATAATTTCAGCTCAAAATTTAAATCTTTCGTTGGGCCCTTTTTGGATGAGGCCCTTTTTGGTGATTTTTGCGAATTTCACTACAAAAATATAATAAAAATATTTCACATTTAATTTTTTTCAATACTTTTTATGATTATGTATTGTAAGCTTGAGATTCAAACAACATAAGAAAAAAATCTATTTCAATTAATGATTAAATAATGTTTATTTACAAACAAAAACTCTCCAATACTTTATACATGTAATTCATTATATTCGCAAACAGTTCGCAATAATCGTTGTTCATAATCTGGATGGTTAAGATGAATGCTATATTTTTTCCACACCGATTTGAAATCGCTGTGAACAGATTCCATTGCTTGCTCTGAATATTTTCCCAGACCAGTCTGATTTTTTGCACAAAATTGTTCGATATACCAGAAAACAGCATGAATTTTTTATGTGACCAAAATTTTCAAATCTAAATAACTCCTTTTAAATTTTAAAATATGGTTCTTGTAATCTGGATGTAAGGAATTACTAAAGCATGTCTGTACAACTAATTTAAAATCGTACAAAACTTGTACATATTTTGAGCAGTCTTCAGGACAGATACTCTTCAAAAGCTCAAGCTTGTCTAAGAGCTTTTTACAAGAATTTCCGTTAAAACCTGAACCGCCGTGAATAATTTGCTGCTCAACATTACAAGCTTTAGCCCAATTCAAGGCAACATCATTGAAGTATTTTTTCATATTATTAAATAGTGTATTCACAACTCCAATTAATAAGTGTAATTCTGGAGGGGGTATAAGTATATATGGATTACCTTTGAGCATTGGTTCATGAATACAGTTCATGAAATCTTTTGCAGCTTTCTTTATTGCTCCAGCATTTTTTCATCTAGTGTAATTTTCCAGTACACTCCGCAGCAGACTCACTTAGGTTAGTTTTCGGTGCATCGCACCATGTGCAGGGATGCTTACTACTGTGCGATATAAGACCAACAATAATGTTAGCTAATTTGAGATCAATTGCCAGATCCATCCAGATCATTCATATTGTTTGCTGATACTAATAAATCTACATTTTCATAATTTTCTTGACAAGATTGTACTAAACCGAGAATAAATAACTTTTTCATCCCGGAATCCAGAAATCTTTTTGCAGCAACACCTTGCTCAAATTTCTGGCGCTTCACGTCAACTAACTCTGTGTTATCTTCGGACTGAATTGACAAGCACACTTTGAAAAAAACCACCTCAACCATCAATTCCAAATTTTAATTGAATATCAGACACATTTCGTCTCTCCTTCACGTATTTGATAAAGCCTTTCACATCCGTACAGCAAACAGCAATTTGATTAGAATCAGTGATGATATTACCTTTGATATTTTTAAAATCGAACCGTTTAATTTTAAAAAATTGATCTACACTGTGTATTTCAGCTGAAAGTTTTATTCTCAGATGAGGTTCTATAATTTTTCTATTACACGTTGCTGTCCTAAGCATTCACGCGATACCGACAGTGCCGTTCTGAGAAAGATTAAAGCTTGATTAAATCTTTTTTATATCGTTAGTAGAAATCGTAGGAGGACTTTTGGGCTTTATAGCGACCTTCATAAACCGCTCATTGCCCGCATTAAAAGAAACCAATGCCGAATTTTGTTCTGTTTTCTTCTTTTATCTTATCATTTAACAAAGAGGAAGCGATCTTACCTTTGGCTTGTAACGTCGATTCTGCTATCAAAGATTTTAAATTATTTAGGCGAGTGGTAGTGTTACATACATGCTGTTTCCCTCTTGAAATTAGGGGAAAACATGCATTGCACCGCTTTTCAATAACATTTTCACAAAGTTTTTCATGGTGCTTGTGAAATAGTTATGTATAATGAAAATAACCACACAAACTAAAAAAAAAATTTACGAAAATGACGATTGATTTGTTAAAATAATTTAAATACAACTGCATCGTAATAAAATAACCTTTACTTTAATAAATAATTCTATTGATTTATACTTTTAATTTCTTATAAGAAAATATTTAATACATATATATATATATATATATATATATATATATATATATGTGCATATTTTTCTTTTTTAACCAATATACATTACCTTTTTCACGTTGATCATCTGCTATATTAAATTGATCATTAATTTTTGAAGGCAGCACGTTTTTACTTAAAGGATTTGCGCGTGCTATTTGACAAATGGAACATTGACAGTTTACATCATTAAGTATCACATTCATTTTCATCAGCTCAAATCTTGTTAAATCTGGTATTTTCATATTTTCCTTTTCACCATTCTCTGTTTTGTACAAAATTCTCAAACACGTACTGCAGATGCCATTAGGTAACCATACATCAGAAGAATTATACATAAAAA
>JBAGKK010507131.1:0-14269 GCA_037177015.1 Euceroptres primus | reverse complement strand
TGATGACTGCGACGTTGATTGTGTTGCGAACATAGAAGACATCGACAGCAATTGTAGCGATGATAATGATGTCTCTGACCGTGAAAGTGCGACGTCTGACAGTGAATAGCGTTTCTTGCACTAATTTGTTTTTTATATAAGCTATACTGAATTTGTTTGTATGCTCTTTATAATAAACTCGTGTTTCTATTCTTATTTTAATCAAAATGTGAATTATTTATATTTTTTCCCTTCAATGATTAATTAACCTCAGTTTCAACTGAATTTCGAGTATAAGCTAACAAAAACCTCTGCACATTTGTTTTTGCCGCAGAAGAGAAACATTTTTTCAAGAATGTCCGCCATTTTCTAATCACCATTTTAAATTTTGAATTCAAATTACTGGATTAAAAATTTACAATCAATTTTTGTAATCAGAAAGCTACAGAACCCGTACATTCCTTTTTTTCAGAAACGATAGAAATTTTTGGAAAAATATCCGCCATTTTAGATCCGCCATTTCTAATTTTGGGCATCCGACTTTCTTCAAGAAATCAGCGACCCAAAAAACCCCTTTGTGTCTAGTTTTGCTGCAAAATATATTTTTTTCAGAGTTGTCCACCTTTTTGGTCCGCCATTTTGAATTTAAACTTTTTGACTTGAAATTTGGAATTGGCGACCCAAAAAACACCTTAGTACTTATTTTTGTTGAAATAAATAAACTCTTTTCAAAAACTTGTTCACTATATTGGATCCGCCATTTTGAATTTGAACTTTTTGACTCGAAATCTGGAATCAGCGACCCAAAAAACACCTTAGTACTTATTTTTGTTGAAAAAATAAACTTTTTTCAAAAACTTGTCCGCCATTTTGAATTTGAACTTTTTGACTTGAAATCTGGAATCGGCGACCCAAAAAACACCTTAGTACTTATTTTTGTTGAAAAAATAAACTTCTTTGAAAAACTTGTCCGCCATATTGGATCCGCCATTTTGAATTTGAACTTTTTGACTTGAAATCTGGAATCGACGACCCAAAAAACACCTTAGTACTTATTTTTGTTGAAAAAAATAAACTTTTTTCAAAAACTTGTCCGCCATATTGGATCCGCCATTTTGAAATTGAAATTTTTGACTCGAAATCTGGAATCGGGGACCCAAAAAACACCTTAGTACCTATTTTTGCTAGAAAAAATAAACTTTTTTAAAAAACTTGTCCACCATATTGGATCCGCCATTTTGAATTCAAAATTTCTGACTTCATTTTCAAAATCAGCAACCCAAAAAACCTAGATGTGACATGCCCAAGAAATTAAATATTTAGATTTCGAGTTTTGTCCACGAATTTCCAGCCTTAAACCACTGTGCGGCGGTTCGATGTTATTTGCAGACTGATCTCAACCATAGGGATCATCGATTTTCATAAGACGAATCTCTCATACTTTCCATAGGAAGGGGTATGAAATTCATGATGGCCGCCTAGGGCGTAAAAGCCAAGGGTTTCTACTTGGATGACATCTTCCATATTTGTTTTCTCCAAGGTTAACGTCGGCCATTACTGTTTGGTAAGGGTGGGCCTTGTGTGTGAGATCGATTGGAAAGGTATGGGGCCCACGTGCCGCTCTCTAAGGGTGTGTGCGTTTGAGGGTGAGCTACAGGTGTTGAGTCATATCGTAAATCAATATAACTTTTATAGGTTTTCTAGGAATTCGAGGGCGGCTTTTGAGGATGATCGCTTTCCATAAGTCGATATCATATAGGTTGATTCTCATTGGTTAGGTTTTTTTGTGTTTCCATGTATGGTCATGTCTTAGAAATTTATGTAGATTGAATATAAAATATGATAAATATAATTATTCGTGTAAACAATAATTGTGATAATTAATTATATAAATTAATATAATGTTTTATTATAAATAAATGTTGAATAAATATAATATTTAAAGGATCTATGAGTAATAGGTGGCGCTCATATATGTCGAGATCTTATATCGCCTTATATGGTAAATATACTTGATATAGATAATATTTATATGTAGAGTTTAATAATACTAATTATTTTTGTTGACAAATGATTATAGCTATAATTAATGTAGATTGGCATAAATTGATATTTAAAAGATTGATGTTAAATTGATATTTAAGAATTGAAAATAGTTATAGGAGGTGCTCGCGTAGATGTATGTTGAAGCCTTGATTTACCATACATGGTCAATATACTTGGAAATTATATAAATTAAAATAGAAAAATGATAATTGTGCATATTGATAGAAAATATTTGATTTGTGTAATTATTAATTAATATTACTATTGTAAATAGTCACGGGACGTGACACCATACTTACAGCTGCCAGAAAAATCTAAAAAAAATTAGGTATAACCATTGAGGAAGGTGGATTTTAATTATTATTTTCCAAAATCCTATGTGCAATATATTCCTTGCAAAAAAATATTATTTAAACAAATTTTATAAACAATTTCACAGAACTACGCCAAATTGTAATAGATTTTTTTTAAATTAGGAAATAATCATTTGTTATAAACAATGTGAAAAATTTTGTTGACATCTTAAACATACTTTTTTGTGAAGATCCACAATCTCTTAGATAATTCAGCAAAACTGAAATCAACAGATTTTTTTTTACAAAATATGAATGTTTTGAAAAACTTGCTTCCCCACCCCTTTGTCATTTTTCGATTCTAAAATTCAAAAAAATGTTTTTTAATACTTTGAGCCATCCAGTTTGAGAATTCAACAGCAAAAACCTCATCGCAATTTTTTTTGCAACAATGAAAATCAAATTTCACCTTCCCTAAAAAACGCACAATGTTAATTAACGAATTCATATCTTGTAAACTATGTGTCGTAGGATATTCGTTAAGGACTTATTTTAAAGCTCATTTTATACTCTAAAAACAAAGTTCTATATACTTTTTGTCTATCTGTTAATAAAAAGTGACAATCCAAGCAAACGAGTTGAGAAAATGTTGCGATTTCACGTTTTTCGTTAATAACAAAAAATTTATTAAAAATTCAGCTTTGAACTTCTAATGGCTTCATTAGGACGTCCATCAAAATATTTTAAGAATGCACTAAACAGGCTGCTGTCAGTGGCCTCGGATTGTGCCGTCGTTGAAAGGATCAGGAACTTCTCACCCACGCACACTGCGGCGAAACGAGATTTTGGTGTTCAAAAAGTTCCAGAGCCTACAATTCTGGGCGGATTTCGCTATCCTTTTTTTAGAGTAAAGTTTATTAAATTCTGAAGAGGTCTTTTGAGACGATTTTTGAAAATAAAATTTTTTAAATTCGTTATTTAAGTTGCAAAATTCCTAAAACCATAATTTTATATATTTGTGCTACCTGCTTTCCCTCATTCATTGATATTTTCTCAAAAAAGTATAGAATTAGTGAATTTATATTCGCTGAACAGATTTTGATATCGCAGATGACGTTTCTTCTCTTCCTTAATTGTTAAAAACAATTTAATGAACAAAATTAGCTTTTGTTGCATATTAAAGCCTGGAAAAATTTTTTGTCTCGATCTTCTTGTGGAATCATGTAAAATTAATGTCTTATTGCAACTAAACACTAAAGTTTTATTGTCATAAACAAATATCGTGAACAATTTCAATAAATAAACGCCTTTGGATATAGAAAATTTGTTTTTTCAGCGAAATCGTTTATTTTACCCTAAAAAATAATACTTAAACGGGATGTATTGACACTGAACAACATTTTTAATTGTTATAAACAATTCTGATTAAAAAAATTATTAAATGGGTACTTTTTGATAGAGAAAATTCGTTTTGACAGCAGAATCGTTTATTTCACCCCCAAGAATAATATTTCAGCAATGAGACTCTTTTGCATACACTTTCTAGAAAGAATCCCCCCTTAAGTACTTATAGACCAAATGTTCGCTTTTTGTTAGTCGAATAATTTACAGAGTTGATTTTCTCCTAATTCTTTGTAATAAATGTTTTCATAGTTTGCCTATGCGTTTCCATCTTTGATTGTGTAGAATTTTGTAGGCCGAGTAGTGAAGATCGTTCCTTATTAGCTCATATCGTTCCTTTTTTTAGCGGAAGCCAAAAAAAGGCGCTACCGCCCAGAATCGGCCTTTAATATAACGGAAGATAGTGTGAGTATCATCACGCACGCCCTGTTGGATCACACAGTATCTTGCTTAGTGGAAAAACCTGAAATTATACCTCTAGATTTAGCCGATAGACTTAATCTTTCAATGAATTTACCTTCAAAGAATGAATGTGATGGAACATCTGGCCATAATCCATGAAATCAGGCCTTCACTGATTTGAAAAAATCTGTTGCAAGCATCTTGATTTTTTCGACAGTGCCGCTAGCTTTAGAGATGGTGTACACTGAAAGTGATAGTTGTTCGACAATTTAGAAAAATCCTCATCCTGGATCAACAAGACTTTATAGGATTATGAGAAATCGAGAAACTGAAACCTTCAACAATTAAGTTCGGTAAAAGTCGGAATTGCTGCATTTAAATTGCTGCAATTATGATTCTGAGTCAAATTTGGAGTTAGAAGACAACGGAGTTAATGCAATAATTTTATTTTCAGCGATAAAAATTTTTAAAAAACACAATTCCTATCAATCAAGGCGACTTCACGTGCATCTCTGAATAACATTTTGTGCGTGAAGTTTAAAAATATAAGCAAAGATTAGAAAATGCAAATGTGTGAAATTAAATAATAAGATTAATGTAATACATATAGAAGATGCTAAAATGAATCAAAGTTGCAAGAAGAATGTAAAAAGTTGTTTTGAAAATGTTTGAGGTCTCTGATTTCTGACTTTTTTATTTTTTACATTTTACAGGGTGCAACTTTACCGACTGCGGTAACTCATGAGAAAAATTTGTCATTAACAGAATTATTTGAGTTAATCTTATTACTCCTTCATAAAAAAATTATTGATAAAGTTATAAAAAATATTCAGAATTTAATGAAATTACATTAACTATAATTCAATTCTAAATTAAATATTTAATGTAATATGAATATGATAGTAAATATTGTAACTTATAATAATATGAAACTTATTAATAAATGTTTAAATAAAATTGAATACATAATAATAACAACAAAATCATGATTTCTGACCATTTTTACGCAGATAATTTGGAAAAATAAAGAATGAGAAATAGATGTCAACTTCAATAATATAATTTTATTTTATAAATTCTTTAAGAGATCTAGGCAAATACAATACACCTATTTGTGCAGATTATAATTCTTCAAAAAAGATATACCGATACATATATTTTGCACTTCGCAAGAATACGGAATCGAAAATTTAAGAAATGCGAATATTGTACTTCGGAAAGACTTCGGAAAAATTTTTGAAAACATACGGATGTGTGGCACATGGAGACAGTACGCGTCATTTTTAAAATGAATTAAACACCTAAGTTATTTATTTTAAATTAAGAAGAGAAAAACAGTGCGATTAGGGATAAGTAACATACATTAACGAAAATTTTAAAATTTGTTTCAAATCTCAGATTAATACCAGCTTGGTCCATGGTATTTAGTGAAATTATTCATAAAAATTTAGTCCTCCATATTTTCGTCTTCGAAAACCTGAAAATTAGAAAAAAAACACCACTTTCAAATCCGCGTACTTACGAATAGACATTTTAGGAAAAAGTTTCATCTGTATGAGTTCCTAATCACTCTGTTTCTTCCACTTAATTTTAAATAAGTAACTTTAGTATTTAATTCGTTTTAAAAGTGACGTGCTATCGCCATGTTTCACACGTCAGTATGTTTTTAAAAATTATTTATGGCTTAATGAAAATTAATTTATTGTACTTAAAATATACTTAATATTATAATTAAAATATCATCTAGTAGTATAAGACATAATTATAGACCAACTAAACAAATTTTCTTAAATATGACTGCAATCGTTTTCAGATGATTATTTCTGGAGTGACCCATATATTTTACAAAAATATTTCTCAGTAGAAAAAATATTTTAAAAACTTAATAAAAAATACTTAATGTTCCAGATGTTACTTAAATACGATTTAAGAAAATATTGAAAATTCCACTATTTTTGGAATACCATTTTTCAACAAAATTTTCAAAATTACTTCATCTTGGGCTCTTTTCTTACAAAATTTTTCTGGCCTTTAACCTATTTACATAAGACACTAAGTTTATCTGCGATATGATTAAAATTAAGAAGAGTTAAGTAGTTATCGAAAAACAGGAGGTGCCACAATTCTGACAGTAGTGTATATTATCAGCAATGAAAACTCTATCATATTTTTTTTTGTGGCAGAAGTGAACTCGATTTTCAACTTGCAAGGTAGAATTTCCTTCTAGCTCTGAAGCTATCGGTCCCGGAAATGATGGTTGCTGCTCACTAAGAAGGCTGAGGCATCCCTATTATCCACAAGTTTTCAAATAAGACCTAAGTGTGGTTTCAAAATGAATTTCCAGATATATTTTAAAAATTACAATTCTCAAAGTATCCAGGTCCTCAAACAATGTTAAGTTGCATTTATCACTATTGATATTACATCCGACAAGCTTCCTGATACACCCCTATTATCCACAAGTTTTCAAGTTAGATTTAGGGGTGGTTTCAAAAAGAATTCTCAGATAAATGTCAAATATAATAATTTCCAAAGTATTCGGGAAGTAATTTCAATAGTCAGAAATGCAATTTAAAATTTTTTGATGACTTTGATACTTTGAAAATCGTAATTTCTGGCACTTATCCAGAAATTCTTTTTCAAACCACCCCCAGGTCCCATTTCAAGACTTGTGAATAATAGGGGTGCCTCAGGAAGGTTTTCGAGTATGATGTCAACAGTCAGAAATGAAATCTTAAATTTTTGGGGACTTGAATACTTTGAGAATTGTCATTTTCGACATTTATCTGGAAATTCTTTTTGTAACCACCCGTAGGTCTATTTTGAAATCTTGTGGATAATAGGGGTGCCTCAGGAAGCTTGTCGGATGTGATGTCCATAGTAAAAAATGCAACTTAACATTGTCTGAGGACCTGGATACTTTGAGAATTGTAATTTTCAACATGTATCTGAAAATTCTTTTTGAAACCACCCCTAGGTTTAATTTGCAAACTTGTGGATAATAGGGGTGCCTCAGCTTTCTTGGTCAGCAGCAAACAAAAAAAACAAACAAAAAACGTGTCTTATTTTGAAAAAAGTCAAATTTATCTTTGACCTTCGTTTTTGAAGGTCAAATATTTACTTTTTGAAAAAATGCATATGCCCAATCGAAAGAGCGAGAAAAATCTATCGAAACTGTAGTAAAAAAATTTTTTTATGGCTATTGAAAGAGTCACAAGCCTCCGAAATAGATGGTAACTGCACAAAACCTAGAAATTTCACCCCCCCTCCCTCAGTAAATATTTGTCCTATCAGCAAATTTTTTCCCACAAACTACTATCCACTAGGACTATACTTTGCCCAATTTTGAGTTCTATCGGAGAACTTCGTTTTTCTGAGTGGGTACACTTAAGAAATAATCCCCCAAATATGTAGAATTTAAATCCGCAATAAAAGGTAGTTGAGTTCACAGTATTGCGTACACGGTTCTTTTGCAACCGCAGTAATAGGTACAATATGTTATTTGCCTAATTTTGTAATTCTTTCATATGTTACGTTAGGTTCTCCTACTTCCCAATTTTTTTGTATACACAAAATACATTATGTTTTCGGATAAAATGTAAAAGGTATGTAATTTCAATACAAAATAAGAGAAAAATTTTAATAAAGTGAGGTTAAAGCTTGATACTGTAGTAATTGGGATACTTACCTTAACAATCAAAAACTAACCAATCAAGCTGATTAAGGGTCGAAAATGGTGATTTATATTATAAATTAAAAATATTCACATATCGAAGGAATATAATGCAGGCTATTGTATCATCGAATAATATGTATATTCGTATACACGTTCTATTATTACTCATCTACAGTTGCCCTTCCTAAAATTTAAGTAGGCTGAAATTCGAGTTATCAGTAGGAGAAGTCAAATGAGCAGGAACATTTTATTCGAAATTTTGCGAAAGTCGGATTATCGGAGTTCGAGTTATCGAATATTTTTAACACGTAAAAGATAGGACTTTTGGCCGCGAATGAGAAAAGAAATCAAATAATAAAAAATTCGAGTTATTGAAGTTCGACTATATTATCTTATCATATTCGGGTTTCGGGTACTTTATTGGTGAAGAACCGCAACTTTTCCGTACCCCCTACCGAATCCGAACTCTTACTTTCGTCCTTTTCGATATACACTACTGAATACTATACAGGACTGTTTTAGGACAAAGAATAAGTCTTTCATTTCTGTCCTACAACAAGACTTTTAATTCAAGTTTAAATCTCTTTAGCTAAAAAATTATGCATCTGAAAAAATGTTTAAAAACGATTTTTCGACTTATTGTTGGGTCCTCTATCTGCCAATAACGGCTTTCAGAGAGGTGTTGGAAAAGCAAGTTCAAGACATTTACTGAAAAGAGAATACATAACATTTATGTCACCCCCTAAAATTTTTCTAGCGAGCTCCTATAACGCATATCAGTAGAAAATAACAGTATCCTTAGCGCAAAATCGAAATTTTTTATTGCACTCTTGTTTCAGGCGGTGAGTGCACCTCACAAATGGGATGTGTTTACTTACCTCACACCTACTTTTTGCGACCACTGTGGCTCCATGCTTCATGGTATCGCCCATCAGGGTCTCAAATGTTCAGGTAATTATTGCGGCCATTTATCTATATTTATCTTAGATGTTTATATTGATTAGAATAATATTTTGTATGGAATTTAAGTTTAAAACACAATCAGTTCAGCCAGATAAATGTGTGCGATGTGTGTGTGTGTGTGTGTGTGCGTTAAGTTTTGAGTTAGTTTAGGTTTTGTGTTATGTTCCGAATCACAGTCATATTTGCGGCACTTCACGTCAAAATTTTCCTTTGCTTATCAAACCGTTCGTTAGAGTTTCAAATCTTTGTTGTTTTTATGCTACAGCAATACGAGTGAACGGAGAATAATAGCAACAAAATGACCTGCTTACATAGGAATCATGGTTTTTTAAAATAAAAATTAAAAACTTACCATGACTGCCCTTAGGCCCTTTGGTGCAATATTAAAAGTGGTCGGACAATTTAAGGATAACCGAACCTAATCACACTGTCTGCTAACGAAAAAAATTATTCCAATTTTTTGTTACAATTAGTGAAAATGGAGATAGCGACCGTGTCACGTCGGTTTTCGATACCAGTCAGTGATAAATCGTCCATTCTCAACGATGACTTTCACATCACACTTGTTCAAGTGCAAACTTAAGATTATCATCTGCAGAGAGATGTAGAGCAATTCAAAACGACTACTGCGCTAGGAAAACTTGCAGTCAATAAATTTCATAGCTTTGATTTCGACAACCCGAAGATTTTGAAGAATGTAAAAGATGGAATTAATTTAAATATTTTAGAGATGATTCACATTATGGGTAACAAGAACGTAGGTAATCTGAGAACTGATGTTCAAGACCCCAGCAGTTCATATCACAACTTAATTTTCACTAGTAACAAACCACGCAATTAAAATTCAAAAGTTCTCGCCAAAGAATTTAAGTTATTTTTAAGTCAGTTTGTAACGCAAGCGTATCAAAAGTATTAACCTCTAATTTTCAGGGCCACACGGCTGCCGCGTGGTCTTGTGTTTCAAATCTCTTTCTTTTTCTTATAATAATTACACTAAATATCCTTTGCAATCAAACAAACCTGTCTTAAGACAATTATTAACAATAGCGATATATTAGTTTTTGAAAATAGTACGATGTTGTCACGCAGTAAAAAAAAATGACTGAAAAGTATACTGGACTTGAGTAGAAAGGTACAGCAATGGTCCAGGTCCCTGATTGGTCGAGGGGCGTGGTCTATATACAGTTCAGGTCCCTTATTGGTGGAGGGGGCGTGGCCTATCTACAATTCAGTCCTCTGGTTTGTGGAGGGGGATGTGTCCTCAATTTCAGTCCAGGCTGTTGATTGGTTGGAGTCGTTGCTCAGCTACAGTTCAGGCAGATTGGACGGAGGAGGGTGAATAAATTAGGCTATTAGGATATGGGGGCAGATAATAACGTTGGTTCAGGATGGTGATTGGGCGGGGGCGGGTGTTTGTGGTCCTTACGGCAGTTTTGGGACAGATGTTGCACAAAGGGTGGTAGTGCGTGGGATTTTTAAAAATGTCGATTTGAGACCATATGATTCTTGGAGGGTTGTAGAGGAGTTTCAAAATGGTGGACGGACGGGGCGAACCGGTGACAGTGGGCCAGAAAATGAAGAAAAGTATCAAAATTCGCACTACACTAGAAAAATCGCGGAATATATTTTTTTTGCGCGAACTGACAGTTTGGCACATTACCTTCAATAATTCCTTTATCGTTTAAGAAGCATTTAAGTGTACTATAGCTATGGAATGCCCAAAAATTGAAAGAATGGAAAAATTATCATTTTCGCCTACACAGGGCCATAAAAAAGAGGTATATGAGTCTGAAAATTTGTACTCTGGGGCTTTTGGGGTCGACGAGTACGAATCTTAAGTCCAATAATTAAATTTTTTAAATTCAAGATGGCAGATCCAAATTTACAAAAAAAGGCATATACCTCTGAAAACTTTTATTCGGGGGTTGTTGGAGCCTCTGAGTACGATTCTTAAGTCAGGAAATTGAAATTTTTAAATTCAAGATGGCGGATTCAAGTTCACAAAGAAAAGCATATAGCTCTGAGAACTTTTACTCGTGGGTTTTTGGATGTTACGAGCAACGCAGGGACCATGTTTTTGTGACTTCATAAAAGTAAAATTATAATTCTACAAGTTATAGACGGATGTATAAAGAGTCTTATTGCCTTACCTCGCTCGTAACCCGAGCCCTTGTGAGGAATGCCTGACACAGCTTTCGCAACCTCGAGTGAAGAAATCAAACGAGCTGGTTTTGAAGACGGAAAAGATTTCAATTTATTTAAGACTACGAAATGTTAAAATAAATTATAAGTTCGGAAATCCCGGAAAGAGATCGAGGAAGTTCTATATCCTCTCTCGTAGCATGCTTTCAGGTACTCAGGAAAAATTTTAAAAATTATTTGGACACAATTAAACATGTATTAATAATATGTATTAAACTAATATGAATTGGAATGAAGATGCGTCTAAATCCGCAAATGGTAATAATAAGTATGTGCTAGAGTGCAAGGGCGCTCCATTGCGTTTGTAAATTTAAGGGATGAAAGGGGAGAATGAGAGAATGAAAGATGGAAGAATGCAGACTATAACACAATAGGGAAGACACATGTAGCTGCGCAAAGTAGAGAAGGAAAAGAGCATTGAGAGAGACAGTGTAATGAACCACGCCAAGGAGAAACAGAGAGGGAGAGAGAACTCGCGCTCCGTACGTGCAAGCGTCACGCCATTGCCTCTACCATTCGCAATGCTTTGTGTCCACTTACACGCACCGTGGAAATATTATACATGAACCGATTGCTATAACCGCTCGCATCTCACCTATTCGACACGAGGTCCAGCCATGTTTCTTTCCTCCCTCCACATCCTACCTACAGAGCATACACGTTGTGGATCTGTCAAACTCCACGTGTTTTCTCAACCAAAACAAACCTTCTTAAGGAGTTACGTATTCCTAAGAATGAGCCATAACTACAGGTCTACAGTAGTGCGAAATTTCGCAAGTGTTGACAACAATTTGACAGACACACGTATGAGAATCCTAATTATCTCTACTTATTCACTTCTAGCGAATACCAATTTCCTGCATAAACAAAAACCCCTACCACGCTTGACCTCGCGAGGAACCGACGAGGGCGAGTAGGGCCAAATTAAAATCACAGTCTTCCGCGGCTCTTGGTAACGACCAGACTTGGAATAGTAGAGAACAGTTTCTCTCATCTGCCCGTCCACCGATCAGTACAGCCAACTTCCTCGTTGTATCCCGCCTAGTCAGGCCTAGCCAAGTAAAGTGTCCTAGGCGGGAAGTCCATCGCTTGTCCCGCTGAGTGGGCGATAAGTCTCAAATTCTCTTAGCTGAACAGAGTCAACCAGGGAGATAATCACACAGAATATTATTTCGGATCCGGACAAAATTCTAGAGAGTGATCTCGATAATTTCATAGCACCGAATCTCAAAAGGGTGGTGTAAAATTATCAAAATCTCAGATTAAGATTACCGAGAAAATTGATAAAGAGAATATCGATTGATTCATATACCTTCGATTATTCTCTGGTTGAAAGCCAATTATTCATTTTTCTCCGTAAAACTAATCGGCACGTAGAAGCAAAGTGTCACTTAGCAAGCATGTGTAGGGAGGAGACGAACTAGAGTTGTCGACCGACAACGACCAATTTCAAGTTATCGCCCTGTCCAGAGGAACCGACGCAAGAACGACAGACAGTCGTCTCTCGTTTCCTCTGTTCTTCCGGACTGGTGAAGGGTAAGTTTTACGGTAAGGTTTCATTGTATCGCTTTATTTACCGCTTTGTACCACAATTTTCTACATAAATTTTGAATAAATTTGCAATTTATCTGGGAACTTGAACTTAAAATCAGTTTATCGGCAATCATTTGGATTTCCCTTCCTTTTCGTTTTCACTTTCGCTTCTGGTAGCAAAAGAGAACAATAATAGAAGATAACCCCTTCAGTCCGAAGGGCGTGAGAAACGATCCCGCAATTAATGAACGGGATTCGCATCTTTGGATTCGAATCTTGGCAGTTTGGAGCACACAGTCCGTAATTAAATCCAAAAGAGACTTTTTGCAATATTTTAAATCTTTCTTGTGCAATTTATTATTGACTTAAAAATTCCATTTGTTTATAACAAATAAGAGCCTTACGTAACATTGGAGTCTCTGAGTACGATTCTGAAGTCAGAAAAATGAAATTTTTAAATTCAAGATGGCGGATTAAAATGTACATAAAAAGAGGAGGTTTAGGGCTTTCAAAATTTATACTGGACCGTTTTTAAAATCGCTAAAAGTACGATTCGGTATGGCAATTCTGACTTCAGATTCAATTACAGCAGGCCAAAAAACTATAGGAAATACTACACTGGTCTAGAATCTTTTCCATTTTTTGTTTTGGATTATTAACAACAAAAAACAAATTGTTTTGAGGGATTTCTTTGTGGTTAGGATGAAAATACAATTCGGCACGGCAATTCTGACTGCAGAATCAGTTTCAGCACACCAAAAACTATAAACAATATTAGTCTAATCCAGAATCCTTTTGTTTTTTTTTCGATTATTTTTCACATAAGCGTTTATTTATTTTAACCTCAAAAAACGGCTTAAAAACGTGTTTTTTTTGTTTAAAATGATCTATCAGAAAAAATTAGTGTGAACAATGATACAGACTAAGGTTTTCTATCCTACTTTCGTGCAGTAAAACTAATTCTGATGTCGGAATTGGCGTACCGAATCGTATTTTTTATCCTAAACCACAAAGAAATTCCTTAAAACAATTTTTTTCGTAGTAAATGATTCAAAACAAAAAATGGAAAGGATTCTAGACCAGTGTAGAATTTCCTATAGTATTTTGGCCTGCTGAAATTGAATCTGAAGTCAGAATTGCTATACCGAGTCGTATTTTTAGCGACCTCAAAAAAGTTTCAGTATAAATTACCTCCTTTTTTTGGCAAATTTGAATTCTCTATTTTGAATCCGCAATCTTGAATTTAAAAATTTCATTTTTCTGACTTGAGAATCGTACTCAGAGACTCCAAAAACCCACGAGTAAAAGTTTTCAGACCTATATACCTTTTTTTGTGAATCTGGATCCGCCATTTTTTATCCGCCATCTTGAATTTGAAAAATTTAATTATCGGACTTAAGATTCGTACTCTGCGACCCCAAAAGCCCTCAAGTACAAATTTACAGACTGACATGCCTCTTTTTTATGGCCCTGTGTAAGCGAAAATGATAATTTTTTCATTTTTTCAGTTTTTGGGCATTCCACAGCTATGGTACACTTAAATGCTCTTAAAAACGATAAAGGAATCATTGAAGGTAATGTGCCAAACTGTCAATTCGCGCAAAAAAAATATTGCTCTATTTTCTAGTGTAGTGCGAATTTTGATACTTTTCTTCATTTTCTGGACCACTGAGCAGTGCCCAGTGGTCTGGATTAGGAAAGGAGGGGTGTCAATAAGGCCGTTTTTTGGACCCGAACCGATCTGCTTGATACTGCGTGACATTAATGTTCTTAG
>JBAGKK010507120.1:0-14269 GCA_037177015.1 Euceroptres primus | reverse complement strand
TATATATATATGTATAATATGGCGTTTGTCACATAGCGACTCCCGTGTGTCCCGGTATACGCACCCTGTTTTTGAATTCAATATTGTAATAAGTTTGTACAAGGTTGTATATTATCTTTCAATAAGGTTGTATCTTTCAGTAAGGCTTGATAACAAATTTTCTTCTCCATAATGTCCTTGATTCATTTAAAATCTCCGGTATGGTGATACGTCTTGCGTATACTCTATAGCTTCCAAATATTTTCTTAAACATTTTTATTTTAATAAACAAATTAACAAGCATATCAAAGCAGAATTTAGTAAAGTTTCAAAATTATCTATGGAACGACGATCTATATATTAAGGCTTATATCATCTATTATATATATTAAGGTTTAATATCTAGACACTTGTCAGCATCTCGGTAATAAAAGTGGTTGATTAAAGTGTTTCGAAATGTTTTTTGTCAGAAAAAGTATTAAATGCCATTAGCTCTGTTCTATATTTAATTCTACAGAATGCATTTTGCCGAAAAGCATTATGTAAATGGCATTGAGTTTTTTCTACAAGGCATTAAATGGCATTGACTTTATTTAAAACCATATTCCCATGGAGGCATTGAATGTCATTAAGTTAGAAGATTGTCAAAAAGCATTAAGTGACATTAGGTAGTTAACATTCCAATTTCCTCAAACGCATTAAAAAGAACTTTGTGGATTGTGAAAATGAAAGAGGCGAGATAAGTTTTAGGACAATGAAACGTATTCAATGGTACCATTTGGACAAAAACGGAAATTGATTTGATATTTAAAGGCACTAAAATGTCCATTAAAAAGACATTAAAATGTCATCTAAAATTTTGAAACTTTACTAAATTCTGCTTTGATATACTTGTTATTTTGTTTATTAAAATAAAAATGTTCAAGAAAATATTTGGAAGCTGCAGTATGCGCTAGACGCTAGACGTATCATCATGTCGAAGTATTTTATAATAGTAAGAGATTTTAAATAAGTCAAGGACATTTTGGAGAAGAAAATTTGCTAACAAGCCTTACTGAAAGATAAAACCTCATCACAATATTGAATTCAAAAAATTACGACATAGAAAAATCTAAAAAAAATTTTTTATTAGACCAGACATTCACATATCTCAAAGAATCATTTCATGAATTGACAAAATCAATACAAACAATGACTCCGACACGACATGCAAATTCGTGTCGGAGTCATTGTTTGTATTGATTTTTTGTCAATTCATGGAATGATTCTTTGAGATATGTGAATGTCTGGTCTGATAAAATATTTTAAATAGAGACATTAAGCCCCAGACTTTATTGACACTGTTTAGAAAATTCATTTTTCGATTATGAATGGTTCTTAGTCGCCCAAACATAAAAAAATGTTTGATTTAAAAAAACTTTGTTTTTGAGACTTATAGTGTAGATGAATTGCACAGAGAAGACAGAAAACTAGGTCGACCTAGAGATAATTTTGTCACCGATCTTCAATTTTGTCGATTTATTGTTTATATACTTAAAGCGCATTACACTGTATGTTGTATTTCACATTCCAGTAATTTAATTTACAGATTTTACTAACAATCATCAGATAAATTTGTCCATTGATTATATTTTGTAATATAGAGCATTTTAAAAAGATATCTTATTTGTTAATGTGAAATTTGATCATACATAATATATTTGATGTATGAATGAATATTTTGATCATGGAATTTCGAAATTTTAAATAAATTTTTGTCGAAATTCAAAGTTTTATAGAGAATCAGATTAAAGTTACCTCAAATAAAAAAAGAATTAACGAATCATTGCATTATGATATAAAATCTGAATTATTAATTAATTTTAATAAACAATTAATTGTAATTTAATTAGATTTTGAAGTCATAGCGAGTAATAAAAAAGGTACCCCTTGTTCCCATATTTTTTTTATGGACAAGACGGTCCTGCTTGAAGTTTTAAGCATGCGGCGATCAAGCCTTTGCTCGTATTCGCTACATGTTCATGAAGTCTCACGAAAATAAAAATATGATGGCACATTACTAGATGATTAGTAAAGATATTTGGAGTTTATAGGTTTCATTTTGAAGCTTATACTTTAAAGTACCGCCATGATTTTTTTCAAAATTCTCCTAAATCTTTTTTACATTTTTCCAGGAATTGAAAAAAAGGATCAAAAATTTGTCACCTAGCGCATTATTTCCTTCTACACTCGAATCCCGGTTTAATATGGGGTTTGGTTGTTGTCTATCTTAAATCGGGATAGTCCTTGAGCGCCTCTGAACACAAACAGTCAGGGCCGTAAGAACCACTTTCAGTTGGAATAATACGAATTATGTAGGAATAATATGAATTATGTACGCATGTAAATTTTTTTATCATAAGGGATGCAAATTTTTAAATGATGATGAAAAATTAATGAAAAAAGAATTTTCAACGTGTTTTAAAAGAAAAAATGTAAAAGGCGAATTGATACTGCTCGCTCTGTTGCTGCGTTACTGCTTGACTACTACTCGACGATCGTAATCCCTCTTTACCTTTCGACCCGCGCAAATACGGAGTGCCGACGAACGAAATTCTAGGAACATAGTAAACCGGGATTCGAGTGTAGTTTTCTTAAATTCTATCCTGACTAAGAATATTCTAAAGTTATTCGCATACGGCTCCTTCGACGCGAAATTTCTTAATCTTTGCAAGGCTTTTTTCCAAAAGTTTCAGTCGCGTTTCCTTCCTGAGTTATTAAATGTAATAGACAAGAATTCTTTTCCGATGAGATGCGAGTGAAGCGGTCTGATACTCGTGACCGGTACTGTACATATTTTACAAGTATAGACTTTAGTCATAGGTAATATAAATAATAGGTCCTTACTCCTGTGTTTTCACTTCTCACTTTCAACTTTATTTTCTCTTATTTAATGAATGTGTATTAATAATGAGCTCTAATTATGAATTAGCATAGTATTTAAAAATCACAGTCTTAGTTGAAGAATTGACAGAAAATACTATCTGTACTCTATTTATATAATAATTATTAATAAAATCTACATAATATGTATATGTATATGGTTAGTTAACCATATGGTATAATGTATGTATATGTATGTACAACATTATACAACACATAATAGATGCTAAGAATACTTTTACTCTTTTTGAAAATGGAGATAAATTTAGCAGCTGTTTATATTTCATAATTAAAATTTTCAAAACAATTGAAATTTTTTCATTCTCACACATGCACAATGAATATTTGACACTAAAGTGTCAAATCAATTAAGTAAAGTACAATAATATATACATTGACAAACCATTTTGGAAAAAAGCGAAAAATATGGAGAAACCTTTTTGGCCACTCATTTTCTCAAATTTTTTACTTCATTTCAGGTAACAAAAAAAGATGTAATTTTTCTACATCTAAAACTTTTGTCTCATTTGGTCAATATTGATGGAAATGGACAAGAATTGATTTTTTTACCCATAAGGACCGTTGCGCTTGGCTGTAATAGCGGCCAATTTTTTTTGTAAATAGTGCAGCGATTCTCACTAACAAGGCCAAATTTGTGTGTGATTTCATTTCAATCTAAAAATATGATATTATCAACCCGCCCTAATGTATAATAATAAAGAGAAACATAATATGATATATCTCAATTAAGTATTATCATCATCATCTATATATTAATTCTCATGCATATAACATCGGAAAATCTTAAAATGAAATAATCACTAAATTAAGCAGAACATTTTTTCACCATGTTCACCTTTAAATAGGAAATATTCTAATATATAAATATTCTTAGCACCTATCGAGTGCACCTATTACATTATATACTTACGTAATATAGATCTATTTCTCAATTCCATACATAAATGCGTAAAAGCAAAACTTATAGTTGATAAACTACGTGGATGTTTATTAGGAAAACTTTGTTTATGCTTTATTTGATGAAATACAAATAAAAAATGACGATGACAATATTGAAAATACAATAATGAAAGAAATATTCAAATTTTAAATACAAAAAGCTATATTTTGAATTGTTTAGTTTATCAAATAAAATTTTGCCTCAATCTGAATTTTAATTATCGCTAATTAAGCAGAAAACATTCAGGATATGTTTGAGATTCATGTGTAATAAAAAATTCCATTATTTATTTCATAAGTTTTCCAAATGAACAAAAAGTCGATAGAAAATATTTTAAGAATAGTATGCACACGTTTGACCGTTTGCAGTCTCGTTGCATAGTATGCACCGTTGTGCGTAATTAAAGTCTGGCTTTATCAGTGTGCCAATGAAGAATTATAATGTATCTACAATTTTAATTGAATCAACACGACCAACAAGAGAACATGTTTTTGTGGAAACGTCAATTGCTTTTGGTATAAAGACCATTTCTTATCTCTTTTGTGCATTACCGTAAAGTATAGAATTAACACAATTGATAAAACCAAAACTGTACATGTTGTATGGCATTGAGTTAAAGCTACTTCAATTTGATTAACAGTTATTATAAAAACTACAAATTATTTTGTGATACGTAATAAAAAATGTTGTACCCACACTAGAAGAATTATTTTGTTCTTGTTGATTTGGCCACAGATATATATTATATGTAAACCTTCCTCACATTTCTAATATTTAAAAGAAATTATTGAATATAAATTGATTTGCAGCAATAATGTTAGTTCAAATTGAGTAGCTTCAATCTTTTTCTTCTTTTATTATACATACATATCTCTCGTTCTCTCCAAATATCACGAAATATTTACAATTTTGTCTATATACACGTAATTTTATACATACAGCTACCTATCCAAACTTCTTTGCTGTGCTTTACAAAGTTAAATCATTTGAAAATACATATATATATATTCTGACAAACAACAATAAAGACAATTGCAAAAATTGATCTGGCTTATTTGCCTGGACACTGAAATCTTGTACACTTTTCATTTTCATTTTTAAAAAAAGAAACTGATTTTCAACTATTTAATTATGTCTTGTTTTAATAAAAACTATCTATTATTAAAATTGATCAGGTTTTGGTTAATTTTAAACAAGTAAAATTGGTGTGTGCGCATATATATAAATATAAAGCACACGCACACGCACATATATGTATATTTTTATATACAGTAAATGTAAAACCTCCCGATTTTCCAACTCGCAATAGTCAAAAATGTGGCTCCCCTGTGGTTTCGTGCAATTAAATGCAATGATTCTCAAATAATATTAATACGTATTTTGCACTTCTCAAGAAGAAGTAACGTTTGAAATCAGTTGACAGATCAGGAAAATTATCGGAAAATGTCATTTCTTAAACTTTTAACTTAAATTGATGCGTTTTATAATACCTAACACACCTCAGTTGTAAAATTATTTTACATTGCACGTTTTTTAAATCTACTATTAATTATTTTGCTTATTACAATGTCAACTTCTTTTATTGACATCAGTTTTGAAATGCTTATTTTTGTGAGTCACTGATCTCAAGTACTTACGTGTATATTAACACAAATGCATAAAACTGTTTTCCTATTGGTCAATAGATGAACCTCGTAATAGGGGCATTATTTCTCAAGTGTACTTACCCCAAAAAATGAATTTCTCCGTTCGGGCTCAAATTTACAAAAAGTTGAGTCCTATTAGCTGGCACTTCAAAAAAAGAAAGATTGATCAGTTTGGTCAAAAACTCGCCGACGTAGAGGGGGTGAAATTTTTGTACTTTGTGCAAAGAGCCTCTACTTCGGATATAAATATCTTTTTATGTATGGCATATAAAAAATTTTGACCTAAACGTTTTCGATAGACTTTTTCCCAATCTTTCGAATGAAATTAAAAAAATTTTGAAATATTTAAAATTTAGCCATCATTTTTGAAAATCAAAAATATTTTTGATTTTTGTTTAAGTTCGAACCTTTTTTTTCTTTTGTTTTTAACAAAAAATAAAGCTTGAAATGCTTACTTTCAGATCCTTAAATAGTAAAATGTCGTTTTTTGGTGTTTTTAAAAAATTGAATTTAGTAACCTGGTAAATTAAAAAAAATTTCCTATGCGCGAAAAAAATTCAGAAAATTTTTTGCATGTACAGTTTTTAATAAGAAACAATATTCTAAAAACAGAAATTTAAACAAAATCTTTTGTTGATTTTAAAGTTTTTTGAAGATTTTCAAAAATGACATTTTTTTAATTTCATTAATTGCACATTTTTAATGTACAAATAACATTTATACTTATTATCTTATGTCAATTACATGTAAATTCAAAAAATTTCATTTTTGAAAATTTTCAAAAAATTCTAAAATCAACAAATTTTTTTTTTGAATTTCCGTTTTTAGAATATTGTTTCTTATCAAAAACTGTACATGCAAAAAAATTTGCGAATTTTTTTCGTGCATAGGAAAAATTTTTTGAATTTATCAGGTTACTTAAAATTCTATTTTTCAAAAACAACAAAACACAACATTTTGCTATTCAAGGATCTGAAAGTAAACATCTCAAGCTTTATTTTTAGTTTTAAAAAAAAAGAAAAAACAAGGGTCGATCTTAAAAAAAAATCAAAAATATTTTTGATTTTCAAAAATGGTGGCTAAATTTTGGATTTTTCAAATTTTTTTTTATTTCATTCGAAAAATTAGGAAATAATCTATCGAAAACGTTTAGGTCAAAATTTTTTATATGCCATACATAAAGATATCCGAAATAGAGGCTCTTTGCGCAAAGTACAAAAATTCACCCCCTCTACTTCGGCGAGTTTTTGACCAAACTGATCAATCTTTTTTTTTTTTGAAGTGCCATCTAATAAGACTCAACTTTTTGTAAATTTGAACGCGATCGGAGAAATTCATTTTTTGGGGTGGGTACACTTGGGAAATAATGTCCCAATAGTATAAATCCTGCCCATTTATACCCCCAAGTTTGGACTATCGAGAGGTTTTACTGTATATATTTATTACATATTTGACCAATTTTAACGAAGCATTTGATTAAAACTTTAGATGAAGGGATTTAAAAAAAAATTACTCTTGTCAAAGATTAAAATTAAGTTAAAATTTAGTGTTTGGTACATCACTAAAAATTATCGCGTTACCGCTATCGATGCTTTCAGGAAATTTGCAACGCGTCACTTCCAAACACTCACAAGGACAAATGTATTCTCGAAGTATCTTGAGTAAATAAGGATGTAATAAAAAAAATAAATAAAAGAAAAGCTTTAGTAATGAAAAAAGAAGGGATTGTGTGGAACTTTTGAATGGAGTGTTTTGATGATGATAATAATAAGGCATTGAGTTAAATTTATGGACAAATAAAAAATACTTTTAAGCACCCAAGTTTAAAGTTTGATAAACTACTCTAATTTCATTTCACAAAGACATACTCCAGAAAATGATGAAAAATTAGATTTATCTTGGGTTGGCAGCTATAAAATTTAAAATTGGTTATTCAATTACTGTAAAAAAATTAAGACACTGATTTATATTTTGTAGTGATGTGCAAAATGACTTCGGGTCGGTTTCGGATTCAGAGCCCGGCCCGAAAACCTGAACCAACCTAAAATTTCCATTAGATAATTCGGGTTTTTGGGTTGGGTTGCAAACTCGAAACCCGACCTGGCCTGTTAGGTTCGGGTTTTTAAAAATTTTGCACCCAACTAATATTTTGATACTCTAACTCTTTCCAAATAATGATTACTAAGTTTTCATCGTTTAATGTCACCACTAAGTTATGGAACATTTGGTAGTCATTTACAACGCAGACCTTATGTTCCGTGCGTTTGGTTTGACTCACGAATTAAAAAGTATTGACCAACGTGCACACATATTCGCGCTGACGAATTAAGATGAATTAGTGGTTGATTTTTAAGTCTCATGAATTAAAATGAGTTAACAGACTCATGAATAAATTCGTGCTGATGCATTGGAAAGAATTCGCTTCCTCAAACTTGTTCGCTGCATTTGCACTAATAGAAGATTCAAAAGTTAAATACCGTCTTCTCGAATTTACAAGAATTGACACAATTCGTGTAAATGGTCGAATTCCTCATTGGCGCAAAGCGGAATTCACGGTTTTGTATCAATTCTTTTTTTTTTTGCTGTGTATGTTTCCCAACTAACACAAAGTTTCCATCAACAACCAATTTAGGTTCTTTGAGATGACAATATTAAAAGAGCATAAAAATACTAGTGATGTGCAAAATGATTCGGGAAACCCAAACCGTCGGGTTCGGGGTTTTTTAAATTTTGCACACCCCTAAAAAAATACTTTCATGAATGTCGTGAGATCATTAACATGTTTTAAAAATGTATGAAGAATATTCGCCGGACTATCATAATCTGACAATTGAAACGAAAGGTGCAAACGAAATTTGCAACAAAGTCAACAAAGGTTGCGATACATTTTCTATATAAATAAATGCTCCGTTAAAACAAGTCACATAAATCATAAATATGAACTTAAAAAATCTAATGAATATTTATCTGACTAAACTTCACTCTTTGCTCCATTTTCATTGCCACTTGCCATTGACACAGTTTTCGTAATATGCTTTTTCTGGTCAAGTTTCACGTATCTCAGTCTACAAGGTGTAAACACGAAATTGAAATAAAACTAGTTATTAAAAATAATTATTAGCAGCAGCATAAAATTAAAAAACAAAAGCATAAAAAACAACTTAATATAAACATCTGTAAAACTGCTCATAACAAGTCATAGGCTATATTCAGTAACATTGAATGTTGTGAGCAGCCTTTATAAAGGGTTTTGGGCAACTCGAGCAAAAGCGAATCAACAAGGATGAGCACCTCTTTTGCACCAAAAATCAGTTTATACACTACCGGTCTGAATTGTGGGACCACTTTACAAAAATCGTATTAAAAACATGCTTGTCTTTCTTGGTGGATATCTCACCAAGAACTAAAAGTATAAAGATTTCTAAAAAAGCGTCGGAAAGCTTCTGAACTTCCGAGAAAGATAGGCATGTTTTTAATACGATTTTTGTAAATGGTCCCACAATTCTAACCGGTAGTGTACATCTTGACAAATGTTTTACGTAAGCGAGACCATTCTTTGAATATATTTCGCAGGCACAATGTGAATCTTTGATTGCAAAGATTGATATTACAAGTGCATGTAATGTTTGATTATGTGTCTTCAGCACATAATCCCTTAAATTTGTATCGTCATAACACTGACAAGTCTCATTTTCTCCGCAGAAGGGAAAGAAAAAAAAAATTGCCTGTTTAAAACTTTCGCGGCACCTTGAGCTTCTTAAAAGCGGTACTCGCATCGACACTCTGCTGTCCCTAACGAAATAGTGACAAGAAGTAACAAACAAAAAGAATAAGAATAGTAATAATAAGAAGATTTGGGTGTCTACTCTCGAAAAAGAAGTGTAATAAAGTAAAATGTTATTTTCTAAGATCTGTCATCTGATAGTAGTGCTTTGATTCGCTTTTGTCAAAATTACCCAATACTTAAAAATATTTATACTCCTTGATAATCAAGAAAAATATTTTAAATAAAACTTGAACTATAATTAAAGATTTCAACTTTATCTGCGTATGAAACAGCCTTTATAGTAAGCAAACCTGAATAAAAACTTGATCTGCTTCAGCAGAGATGTTTTTAGTTATCCAAAATCAACAATTGGTAAAATTTTGAAAAAACTTGACGCTATAAGAATAATATAAAAAGAATGGTACATAACATTACCACATATGCAGCATGCTATGCAATACTGTAATGGATGTAATGGTGTGTGGCACCAGGAATGTAATGTAATAAAATAAAATATAAAAAAGAAGGTTAAGGTGTAATAATGCTGGTTGTCGTCAAACGGTAATGCAAGAAATTAACTGCTGACACAGCTGGCTATATTGCACTTGGTCCCCGCTGATCCTTCGCATTTTTATACCTTTCACTTCTCTCTCCTCCGATTCGCATACTCTTAATTCGATTTGTACACCACCAGGATATTCTAAACTAAGTCCGCCCCCTTCTACTTCTTCCCTAGAGAAAATAAAACCTTTCGGTGGGGCTCTGGCATCTATGATTTGTTTAACTCGGCCCAATATCGTTTCTGAATTCAATCTACTAGATTCGTCAGATAAGGTGACTTCCACTTCTGCAGGTATTGGGGTACTGAGTGGCCTACCGATACCTCGAGTGATACTGGGTAGTGAAGGATCACAAGGTTCCGATATAATGAATCTAGGAAGAGGATTATAATGTGGTAATACATCTTCCAAAGAATCAGGCGAAGGAGATGGTGATGGTGAACATCCAACCAACACCACTTGTCCTCCTAGTACATCTGTCACCGATATTTGAGGCGGTACCTGTGAAAAAATCCATAAAAAAGTACGTCAACAACACTCTGTAAACACAGTGTATACAGCATATGAATCTCTAGATTTGCACATTATTCTTTATGGCAATAATTGAGAAATGGAATATATTTTAAAAACACTTGCTAAATTACCCTTGGTAAGTCTACAGGATGCTCCTCTTGAATCATATCTAGTGCTGGACTATTACTAGGCGAGTAACTAACAGGAGTTGTGGCTGGAGATCTGTGGTGTCTGAGTGGACTCAGGTCCAAAGGCGTTGCCGGTGGTTGTGCTGGAGTACCGTGAACAATACTACCCTGTACCGATGTTGTAGTCAAGCCACTAAGACCTGAACCAGAGTAGATTTTTTATTTTCAGTTTACAATGTACGCGACAAGAATATGAAAATTTAATTTTAGGTAAAATGAACCAGTGAATATGTGTACCTACTTAAAAAGTTATACTGCCGTCGTAAAGCACAATTTAGATCATAATTTGGTAACTCGGTATACATTTACTCAAGTTTATACAGAATTATACAGATTCAACACATTTTCTAGAATTTTGTATTTTTACTCTCTTAAAACTTTCCTAGTTCTGGCTTGGGCCAGATTTGACTCGGAAATTTAAAAAGCTTTCCAATGAATTCGACAATGTCATCATTCTTTTGTAAAATAGCGATGTGTATAAACCTTGCGTGATTGCAGCTACGCCTCTCTCGTGAACAGGAGATCCAGGAATGCTAACAGGACTGTGTGACGGAGAAGCTAGCCTCTGTAATTGCTGATACTCTTGTTGAAGCGCTTGAATCCCTGGTCCCGGTGGTCCTGAACCTTCTGAAGCGCGTCTAACGGGTGAATATCTTTCAGCGGCTACGTGTGCAGTTGGTTCCTTATACGAGTCTCTATTACCTACTAAAAAAATAATCAAGTATCAAATAATCAATCATTATTACACATGATTTTTTGTCTTAAAAGTTACTTTGAACATTAGGTATCTTGTAATTTGATTTAATTCTTAAAAAATTATTTAATGCTCAAAAAAGAAAGGGAGGAATTTGTCTTCACTTTACACTTTTGTATTGAAGAAACGATTGTAGAAAAATTGGGAAAAATCGTTGTAATTTTTATCACCTATAACGCAGGGTGTCTAGCGCACCGAGAAATCGGGAAAAACTCGGGAATTTATTTAGGTTCGGGATGATACTTATATTTTATTTTTTTATTTTTCAGATTGTAATAGCATTTAAGCAACTACTTGTGATTCTAACTGCATAATTTAAAGAATATTTACGTTACGTGTTACGAAAGTTTTAAAATATGTACTTTTGATTAATATTTATCACTTCAGTCTGTGATTAAAGATAAGTTTGGCACGTGTAAATAATTATTTTCTTTACGATATAAATTTTGTATATGTATATTATTTCCATTTCCATAGTAGGAATAATTCTATAATTCCCATTTCTATGTATACGTTCACTTTCAAAAATCACAAAAAGACTTAACTTGATCGGGGAAAAAGAATTGACCGGAAAAAACCGGGGAAAACCCGGGAATTTAAAATGGCCTGATCGCTAGACACCTTGATAAGGGAGACATTGAATAATTTAGTAACTAAGTATATTCTGCTCAAGTTATCTAAGTCACTCGAGTTTCTCTAACAAAATATTATATGAATATTAATATTCCATCAGATTCATTTTGTTTTTTTTATTGATTCCCTCTGATTAAATAAAGTATAGAGTCACCTACAAAAGCAAAAAGATTACCAGTGGCGGGATACAAGGAGGTTTTCCTATGGTGAGAAAGTGTGGAACCCCTGAGATGTGATGGCAGCAACCTTGATGGAAGATAAGCTCTATTCATCCTAGCTTCCACTTCCATTACGAGTTCCGGATTTATAACTACATGCAAGTTACCAGTGATGGAGGCATGGGAGTGCAGTAGACATAACAAAACCATGCAAAATCAAACAAAAGAAGGCAGAGTAAATAAAAACATTCTATACATCAATAAGCTTCTGGCGGGGAAACAAAACAAGTACCAAAAAAATTAAATTTAATCGTAAGTCACAAGGAAAATATACACACAGACAAATCGGTTTAAAATAATTGATTTCGGGTAAATCGAGATAAAATATTTACAATTACACTACTCGGTACGCGCGGGGCTTGCTTCGTACCTAGGGCACGCAAAATGCTCGTCGCGCTTCTCGCTCAGTTACAATTGGATCCTTATAGCGCGCAAAGCTCGCTAATTTAAGCGCGCCTACTGCACGCGGACTGTTCGTTACGCATCGCGCAGAGTCAAGTTTATTCTTCATGGTTTACTATTAATATACACTCAAATCTCGGTTTAATATATCCCGGTTTACGATGTTGCTAGAATTTCGTTGGGTAGCACTCCGTATTTGCGCGAGTTGGAGGGTAGAGAGGAATTACGGTCGTCGAGTAGTACTCAAGAAGTACAATTCGCCTTTTACATTTACTTTTGAAAACACGTTGAAAATTCTTTTTTCATTAATTTTTCATCGTTATTTAAGAATTTTCATCCTTTATAATAAAATTTACATGTGCACATAATTCAGTTACATAATTCATATTATTCCGACTGTTTTTCAAAATTTTGAAAGTACTCGAACTTTTTGAATTTTAGACGAATTGAAAAATGTTATTAAGATCATTTATAGTCCTTTTCGAGGGCTACTAAGCCCCGAAATTAAAATTTTTTGATTTTTGAAAAGTTACACTCAAAAATTTTTGAAAAAGCTCTAACTTTTTTAATTTTCATCGGATATGGCTGGTTAATGAACTCGACTTTACTTTTTGCACACTACGAAATTATGCCAAAAATCAACTTGACCTATCAATTCTTTCGAAAGGTATTGTGGTCACAGACAGACAGACATACATACATACATACATACATACATACATACATACATGCATACAGCTGACACCAACAACGTTAAAACTTGTTTTTCAGCTTCAGGGGGTCTCAAAACGTGGAGATTTGATGAAAATCGCGGGGGTCAAATTTTAAACAAAAGTAATACACTCTCATGTGATCAGAATGTAAAAATACCTTGTAGCATTTACAATGTCTTAAATATGATCAGTCGAAAAATAAAACTTTAGTATGCGTCTAAGAATAATAATTACGTCATTACATAGTTGGGATATACTTTATAAAACTTTACTCTATATGAATCGAATGTAACATTTGCAAATTTGGAATCGACTTTTTTTCTATTTGAGCAAATACAGAATTTGTTTAATCATTAAAAATTTGTAGCGATAATAGAATGTTGGGAATTTTTAGACATACCTAAGCTTTTTTTCGTATAATTTTCATATAAAATTATATATTTTTTACCACTAGCTACAGTAAATAAATAAAAGTCAACATTATTTGAAGGGTGTTTCGGCAAAACAAACCAACTCGAGGAAATGAAATTCTTCAGGAGGGACAGAATACGTTCCCAAATATTTTTGAATTTAATAACAAAACAAAAATACAATCTCGAGATACAGCGAAGCTGAATGGGACCGCAGAGATTTGTTTAAATCTTGATCTTCCCTCTAGAAAAAAATTCAAAGTTCAAAAAATGTCACAAGAACTCAGCTCAATCTTTCGCAACAATTTTTTTCCCTCTTTTTTCCAACCATGTAATGAAGAAATAATTTCTTTTAAAGTAATAATTTCTAAGAATATTATAATTAGTTCCTACATTTTATTAATTATTAAATTTAAAGTAATCTGACACATAAGTCATGACAAGGAAATTACATACCTAATCACTTTAAAGAAAATACACTTGATATTATTAAAAGTAAGATGACTTTTGGCTTAAATTTTTTTTTAAAAACCTACTTTAAAATTTTTATGGAAGAAACCGTTTTACTGGATAATGTATATCGATTTTAGAGAATTTGTTATAT
>JBAGKK010507119.1:15310-27806 GCA_037177015.1 Euceroptres primus | reverse complement strand
AATTTATCTTTCTTGGTTGAAAATTTACTTTTTTGTTGAAAATTTAATTTTCTTCTCAAAATTCGTCTTTTTGTGTCAAGATTAATTTTTTTTAATTCAACTATTTATTTAAAAATTCATCTTTCTTTGTTTGAAATTATCTTTTTTGTTGAAAATTTAGCCGTGCAGGATAATTTAATTGGAAATTCAATTATTATGTTCAAATTTAATATTTTTTGGTCAAAAATCAATTGTTTTGTTGAATATTCATCTTTGTCGTTGAAAATGAACTTTTTTGTTGAAAATTTAACTACTTAGGTTCATAATTCAACTGTCTTTTAAAAAATTTATCTTTTTGTCTTGAAAATTGAACTATTTGGTTGAAATTGATCTTTTGTGTTTAAAAATTCGTTCATTTGGTTGAATATTGAATTATATTCAAATTAATTTTTTTTTTAGTCAAAAATTCATCTGTTTTGTTGAAAATTCAGCTTTTTGGTTAAAAATTTATCTTTCTTGGTTGAAAATTAACTTTTTTGTTGAAAATTCATCTTACTTTGTTAAAAATACTTTTTTTTTGTTAAAAAATTAACTATTTAGGTTCATAATTCAACTGTCTTTTAAAAAATTCATCTTTTTGGCTTGAAAATTAAACAATTTGGTTGAAAATTAATCTTTTGTGTTTAAAAATTCGTTCATTTGGTTGAATATTGAATTATATTCAAATTAATTTATTTTTTTAGTCAAAAATTCAACTGTTTTGTTGAACATTCAGCGTTTTGGTTGAAAAATCATCTTTCTTGGTTGAAAATTTACTTTTTTGTTTAAAATTTAACCGTTCAAGATAATTTAATTGTAAATTCAATTATTTTTTCAAATTTAATATTTTTTGGTCACAAATCAACTGTTTTGTTGAATATTCATCTTTGTGGTTGAAAATTCATCATTCTTGGTTGAAAATAAACTTTTTTGTTGAAAATTCATCTTACTTTGTTAAAAATGTTTTTTTTTTGTCGAAAATTTAACTATTTAGTTTTTCTAATTCAACTGTCTTTTAAAAAATTCATCTTTTTGGCTTGAAAATTGAACTATTTGGTTGAAAAATGATCTTTTGTGTTTAAAAATTTGTTCATTTGTTTGAAAATTCAATTATATTCAAATGGAATTTTTTTAAGTCAAAAATTCAACTGTTTTTTGAACATTTAGCTTTTTGGTTGAAAAATCATCTTTCTTAGTTGAAAATTAACTTTTGTGTTGAAAATTTAATTTTCTTCTGAAAATTTATCTTTTTGTGCCGAGATTAATTTTTTTTTAATTCAACTATTTAGTTGAAAATTCATCTTTCTTTATTTAAAATTATCTTTTTTGTTGGAAATTTAACCATTCAGGATAATTTAATTGGAAATTCAATTATTTTTTCAAATTTAATATTTTTTTGTCAAAAATCAACTGTTTTGTTGAATTTTCATCTTTGTGGTTGAAAATTCATCTTTCTTGGTTGAAAATGAACTTTTGTATTGAAAATTCATCTTACTTTGTTAAAAATGTTTTTTTGTTGAAAATTTAACTATTTAGTTTCATAATTCAACTTTCTTTTAAAAAATTCATCTTTTTGGCTTGAAAATTCAACTGCTACTTGGTTGAAGTTTATTCTTTTGTGTTTGAAAATACGTTCATTTTGTTGAAAATTCATCTTTGTAGGTTGAAAATTCAACTATTCGGCTAAAACTTTAATTATTTTGCTAAAGATTTGTTTCTTTTATTTTTAAAGTTTTCAGCTAATTGGTTTTAAATGCAACTGTTTAAATGGAAATTATTGTTATTTTTGTTTCATTCAACTTTTTAATTTTTAAATGAATCTTTATTTTATCTATATTAATTTTATTTATCAAAATTTATCCCCCTATTTTTCGTGAAAAATCACCCTATTTCCCATGTTGCGAAAACATTTTGGGCTGTAAAGTCTGAATTATTAAAAAAATAAATTATTTCATATTTCGATTATAGAGTCTTGAATTTAAAGTCTTAATTATTGAGTAATTTCAAGTTTCAAATGTTTAAAATGAATTTTCCTGGTGTTCGTAATAATATTAATTATAAACTTTTCTCATTTGAAAATAATCCAAGTTGGCAAGTTTAACACTTCAGAAAAAAATATTTTAAACACAGATTCAGAATACTTTCAGGAGAATGACTATTTTTAAAAAGTGTTTTAACTCTAAAGTCTATTTTGATTGTGCAAATAATATTTGAAAATCACGGAAAATTATTTATATAATTTTTTTTATTTCTTTTTATTATTTATATAATAAATTTATATAATTATTTATATAATATATATAATTATTTATATAATTTCTATAATTGTAAAAAAATAAAGTTATCATTTTAGTCATTCAGTCTCTGATCCTGCTTTTTTCATTATCTTTACAAATTTTATAAAATGCGAATTTTTTTGTAATTTTATGCGATTAATGCGACTTTTTTAAAGCCTCTTTCGACCCGAACTCTGTCTATTCCAAAGATATCAGCTAAAACTTCAAGTATCAAATATTTTCTGTAAATTTTATAATTTCATTTTTAAGTAAGATTAATTTTAAAACTTATTTTACTATTTTCAGAACATTTGCGAAGGACTTTTGAGTATCATGACTCTTAACGACACCGGTGTAACGACCTCTTGTTTTGAGACTTTCCGTGCACTGTTCATTTCAAAACCGAACGAAGCTGTGTTACCATCGAAATTAAATGCCCAAATAATTAACGCTCTTTATGATTATCAACCAGCTCCTGGAGACACCAAACCGACTACTTCCTGGCTCACAGTTATGCAGGAAGCTTGTGTCAATCTCGCACTGTAAGAAAAATTTTAATTAATAATCATTTTTGGGCGTCTGCATGCAAAGCATGATGATAAATTTCAACAAATTTTGCGAAAAAATGGCCCTATGTGGGTATAGTTCAATAGCTTATAAATTTTGAAATCATTTTTATATTTCAAACTTTAAATTCTTTCTTATTCTTTAAAGAATTCTTTTTCCCCTGTTTTTAAGGAACCTTCCCTTTTCTTCGTTTTTTTTGTTTAAATTTCCTTGATTTTTTTCTAAACCTTGAAAACCTGGAAATTTCTTTGAATTTTTTACGAAAACCTTAAATTTGATTTTTTTGCTTTTAAAACGTTAATTTTGTTAAAATGCGAAAAATAATTTAAATATTTTAGTCTATTATGAATGAAACATCTCGTTTTAAAAAAACCTGTCTACTCAAAAGTTTTGTATTTATTAAGATATAATTTATCTTTTGTTCATTATAGAATAAATAGATTTCGAGGCACTTTTTGTAGACTGTATTAATTATTTTATAGATTGCAATTAACAGATTTTAATATTGTGAATAATTCTATAAGTTTTTAATTTTTTCTCTGCTAATATAGAATTTTGAAGTTTAAATTTTTTTCTGGTATTCAACTTACAAATTATAAAGATTGTTAGTTGGATTTCAAAATACTTTATACATTTCAAAATAATTTTAATATTTTTAAATATTCACAAAGATTTCACAGATTTCAAGAATTTCAATGATTCAAAAAAGTCGCGTACACTATATTTAAAATATTTCACAAAAATATCCCAAAGCTTTCGAAGATTTCAAGGATTTCAAAGATTTGAAAAAGGTGTGTATACCAGATTTCGAAAATTTCACCAAGATTTTGAATATTTCACAAAGATTCTAAAACCTTAAACAGATTTCAAGGATTTTAAAGATTTTAAAATGGGTATAAACGAGATTTCTAAGATTTCGAAACATTTCAAAGATTTGAAACGATTTCCAAATTTTTAAAAAGATTTTAAAAGATTTCACCAAGATTTTAGATATTTTAATGATTTCAAATTAACACAAAATGTTTAAGAAAAGTTCCATAAATATTTCAAAGATTTGATAAAAGTGTTATAAAGATTTAAAACAAATACAAGAATTTCAAAGATTTCAAAAAGGATACAATACACCAGATTTCAAATATTTCAAAACATTTCAAATAATTTAGTCGATTTTAATATTTTTTTTAGAAGATTTCAAATATTTCAGTGATTTCAAATGAATACAAAGGATTTCACAAATATTTCAAGAGATTTCAAGCATTTCGAAAGATTTCAAATATTTCAAAACATTTTTAATGATTTCAGAATTGTTTAGAAAGTTGCGTTGTCAACCAAAGATATGAATTAAACAAAAAAAATCATGATCGACAACCAAAAAATACATTTTTAGCCAAATAAAATAAATTTTTAACTAAATTGATCAATTGCCAACCAAAGAAATGAATTAAAAAAAAATGATGAATTTTCCACAAAAAATAATAATTTTTAACCAAATAAAATAAATTGTTAATGAAATAGTACAATTTTTAGTTGAATAAATGAATATTAACTAAAATGATGAATTTTCAATAAAAAATTTAAGTTTTTAGCAAAATAATTTAATTGGCAACCACCGAAATGAATTTTTTACAAAAATGATGAATCTCCAACCAAAAAAATGAATTTTTTACTAAATGAAATTAGTTTAAAATAAAATAGAATAATTATCAGTTAAAGAAATGAATTTTTATCTAAAATTTAAAATCTTTAACTAAAAAATTGAATGTTTAACAAAATAGTTCAACTGTCAACCTAAAAGACTAATTTTATACAAAAAGACCAATTTTCAGCAAAATACGTAAATTTTAAACTAAAAAAGTTAAATTTTCTACTGAAAATATATTTTTAAAATAAATTTTTAGTAAAAAAAATAATGTTAAAATAAAAAAATGAATTTTTAACAAAATATTTAAATTTTTACCTAAACAGATAAAATTTGAACTTAAAATAGAAAAGTTCAATTTTCAGTATAAAAATTAATTTTCAACAAAATAGGTAATTTTCCAAAAAAACATGGAATAGTTGAATTTTCAGTTTAAAAAATTAATTGTCAATTTTAAAAGATTAATTTTTAACCAAAGAAATTAATTTTTAATCAAAAAGATATATTTTTAATCAAGAAGATTAATTTTCTACCAAAAAGATCAATTTTTAACACAATTTCACAAAAAAATAAAAACTTTTAACAGATTTCAAGGGTTTCAAAGATTTTAAAAAAGGTGTAAACCAGATTTCGAAACATTTCAAAGATTTTGAACGATTTCCAAATTTTTTAGATTTCAAAACATTTCACTAAGATTTTAGATATTTTAATGATTTCAATTTAAGGCAAAAGATTTAAGAAAGTTTTCATAAATATTTCAAAGATTTCATAAAAATTTTATAAAGATTTCATAAAAATTTTATAAAGATTTCAAAAAATACAAGAGTTTCAAGTATTTCAAAAAGGATATAACCAGATTTCTAGGATTCCAAATTTTGTAGAGATTTTATGTTATTAAAAAAATTTTTGAGAAAATTTCAATAGATTCAACAAAGATTTCAAATATTCGAGTAATTTTAAACGATTACAAAAGATTTCATAAATATTTAGAAGAATTCATAAGCATTTCAAAAGATTTTAAGAATTCCAAAAGATTTCAGGAATTTCAAAGATTTCAAAGAGTGTTCAGTACATCAGTTTTAAATATTTCAAAACATTAAGATTTTTAATGATATCAAAAAGTTGTAACAAATTTGAGAAGGTTTTAAACAATCTTAATGATTTCAAACGAACAAGAAAAGATTTCGCGAACAAAAATTAAAAAAGATTACAAAAATATTTGAAAAATTCCATTAACATTTCGAAAGATTTCAAAAAATTGCACAATGTTTTCAAGGACTTAAAAGATTTCAAGAACTGTGCAACAGATTTCAAAGATTTCCTAATTTTTCAAATATTTTAAACGTTTTAAAATTTTTTTTAAAGATTTCAAGAGATCTAACAAAAAGATTTCAAATATTCCAGTGATTTTAAATGATTACAAAGAATTTCAGAAAGATTTCATAAATATTTCAAATTTAGAAAATTTCAAAAGATTTTAATGATTTTTAAACGAATAAAAAAGATTTCACAAACAAAGATTAAAAAACAAATTTCACAAGTATTTCAAAGATTTCAAAAAATTTCAAAAAATTAGACAAAGATTTCAAAGATCTTGAAGATTTTACAAAAGCTTAAAAAATGTCTACAAGATTTCTCGAAAATTTCACAGAAATTTCAAGCTTTCAGTAAGGTTTGTAATACCTCAAAAAATTTCAACGAATTCACAAATATTTCAAAGAAATATTTAGAAATATTCCCAAAGATTTCACAAAGACGACTTAAGTTCACAAAAAATTCTTTTATTTATGGTTCTGCTTTCTTTAAAGATTGTTGGCTAATAAAAAATAAAATGGCTAATTTTTTTATATGTATAAAAATGATTATTTCATTATATGCTGTAAAAAAAGGAGACATGGAAAAAGTTAATTTCTTGACCTGGAAAACCTGGAAAAACCTGTAATTTTGTTCCTAAGAATTGCTGGACACTCTGTTATACAGGTATTTTTGGTTCGGAATTAATCTCTTTTGGCTAAAAATGCTTTTATTTGGTTAAAAATTTAATTATTTTTTAGAAAATGCAACTATTTTGTTAAAAGTCGTCTTTTTTAGTTAACAATTGTAATTTCTTGGTTCAAAGTTGCACTATTTTGTTAACAAATTGTTTTTGTGATCGAGGATTCGTCTCTTTTGGGTTCAAACTCATTTCTTGAAAATTAATTTTTTTTTACGATTCATCATTTTAGTTTAAAATTCATCTCTTTGGTTGAAAATTGAACCATTTTGATAAATTTTTTTTTTTAGAATTTTCTTCTCTGACAATGTAACTATTCCGTTTTTAGTTGAAAATTGATATTTTTAATTAAAAAATTATTTTTTCTAGTTGAAAATTCATATATTTTGTAAAAAAAATTAATAAAAATTAATTAATTAATTAAAAATTTAAAAAAATTAATAAAAAAAAATTTACTGTTTATGTTTTCAAATGAAAATCATTTTTGGTTCAAAAATCAAATACTTGGAGCAAACTTAAAATACTTTGTAAAAAATTATTTATTTATTTATTTTTTTGGTTGAAGACTCATAATTTTAGTTGAAAATTCATATTTTCGGGTTTTCATTTTTGGGCTAGAAAACAGTTTGGTAGAAAATTAAATTATTTGTTTTAAAATGAAAAATTAAGTAAAAATAAAAATTAATTAAATGAAAAATTAATCTCTTTAGTTGAAAATTACACTAATTAGATCAAAGTTGAACTTTGGATCAAAATAATTTGTTTTTTTTTTGTTCGAAAATTTTGATTTTAATTTTACTTGCTGAAGATTTAACTAATTTAATTGAAAATTCATATTTTCGGGTTTTCGCTTTTTGACAAGAAAACTAAACACAATTTGGTATAAAATCAAACTATTTGTTTAAAAATGAACTTTTTTGCTGATAATTTAACTATTTGGTTAAAAATTCTTCTTCTTTGGTTGAAAATTAAACTAATTAGTTCAGAGTTGAACTACTTTGCTAAAATTTTTTTTTGTAAGATTCACCTCTTGGATGGAAATTTAATGAAATTCAGTAGACAATTAATTTTCTTTGTTTAAAACTAATCTTTTTGACATTTTTTTTTTTGTTGAAAATAATTTTTTTGATAGAAGATTCATCATTTTAGTGCAAAGTTGTATTATTTGTTTGTAAATTCATTTACTTTGTTGAAAAATTAGCTATTTTGTTAAAAATTCATTTTACTGGTTGAAATTTTAACTATTTTGTTAAAATTTGAAGTTCTTTTTCAAAAATTTATTTTACTGGTTGAACATTTAACTATTTGGTTGAAAAATCTTTTTTTTTGTTTAGTTTAAAATATAACTATTCCATTTTTGGTTAAAAATTGATCATTTTTAGTTAAAAATTTAGTTATTTGTTTGAAAAGTTATTTATTTTATAGAAAATTCGGCTTTTTTGAAAAAAATAACTTCTTGGTTTGCAATTTTTTTTGTCATATTATTTTTTTTGGCAGAAAATTCAATTACTTAGTGAAAAATATCTTTTTAATTAAAAATGCAACTGAGCTGAAAATTAATCTATTTTGGATGATGATTCAACTGCCTATTACATTTTTCGTCTATAATTCGTCTTTTTTGGTTGAATTCGACTTTTTTGATTAAAAATTTTTTTTTTTGCTTGAAATATCAACTATTCCACTTTGGTTAAAAATGTACCTTTTTTATGTGAAAATTCTAATATTTGATTGAAAGTGTTTCTTTTTTTATATGAAATTTTAACGATTTGGTTGTATATGAACTATTTTGTTTAAAATTTCATCATTTTGTTAAAAATTCGTCCGTTTGGGTAGAAAATTCATTATTTTTGGTAGAAAATTAATTATTCTTGGTAGAAAATTAATTATTCTTTGTTGAAAGTTTAACTGTTCTTATTTAAATTTTAATCTTTTTTTCTGGAAAATTCAAATATTTGGTTATAAATACTATTGTTTGGTTGATAATTATTTTTTTTAAAATAAAAATTCAACTATTATTTGGTTAAAAATTCATCTTTGTAGGTAAAAAATGTAATAATTTTACTGAAAATTCAATTATTTCGTTAAGAAGTCATATTTTTGTATCGAAATTTCAGCATTTTTATTGAAAATTCGTTCTTTTAGATTAAAAAATCATATTTTTTGTTAGTAAAGTTTTTAATTTAAAAATTCGACCATTTAGTTGAAAATTCATCTCTGTAGATTCAAAATCGAACTATTTAGTTGAAAAATCATCTCTGTTGGTTAAAAATTAACTTTTTTGTTGTAAATTAAATTTTTTGGGCTTAAAAGTCAACTTTTTTCTAGAAAATTAACTTTTCGCTTGAAAACTCAACTCTTTCCTTAAAAATTGGTCTCTTGGTAGAAAATAAATCTTTCTTAGTTGCAAATTGAACTATTTTGTTGTTGCATATTAAATTCAATGTGATATCTATACATTAATTTTATTTAAATGAATTTATTTCCCTATTATTGCTCTATTTTTATAAAAAATCACCCTATTTTCTCTGTTTTAAGGGCGCTTTTGGCAGACGCCCAAATTTATTAAAAGACCTAAACCTCTAAAGTAATTTTTAATTTTTAAATTAAAAATAATTTTCTAGGCATTCACTGGATCTTTGCGCAGCGAATTTACCGCGTTTCATCGAAAAGTGCACTAAGCTTTGGCTCTCGGAAAATTCAGATGTTTTAACTGGAGCTTCACATGCGATTAAACACGTTTTGCAAGAATGTCTTCAGCCCATGTGTGAAAATGAACAAATCGCAAAAAGGTGATTAAAGTTTCTCATTTCAAAAATCGTATTTTTACTGATTGTTTCTAAATTCGTTTTTGTGATTTCAGGTATAAAGTAACATTGACGAAAACAATTCACTTAATCAAAGAAGGAATGTCGTATCAGTACAACGGAGCTTGGTATCACGTTCTTCATTTATTGTCCATAATATTTCAAGTAATAAATTAAATTTCTTATCTAAGGGGTCATCCAAAAATTACTGAAAAAGGGAAGATCTTTACGTAAAAAAATTCTTACGAACAAAAAAATAATAAAGTCTAAGGTATTACAAGTTAGAGAAAAGTCTAGCAGAAATTCGATTTGTTCAAATAAAATTAGAGCATTTTTAATTAAATAAATCAATTTTTAACCAAATAGTTAATCTTTAAACCGAACTTTAGGGAACTTTAAACCGAGAAGATTAATTTTTTACTACAAAAACAACGAATTTCCAATGAAGGACATGGATTTTCAACTATAAAAACTGATGTAAAAAAAAAGAATTTACAAATAACATAATTCAGTTTTCGATCAAAAGGATGAATTTTTAAAAAATACATTAATTTTCATCAAAATAGTTCACTTTTCAAACAAAGCAACGAATTTTCAACAAAATAGTTTTAATATTCCATCAAAGAAATGAATTTTAAACTAAATTGATGAATTTTCAACTAAAAAAATTAATTTTTAAGAAAATAGTATAACTCTTAGCCAAGTGGTTGAATTTTTAATAAAAAAAGATGAATTATTAACAAAAATTGTAGTATCTGGGATTTTAACCAAAAAAAAATTTCAATTTTAAATCAAAAACAGCTTAATTCATGTAAAAAAATCCTAAGATATTACAACTTAGAGAAAATTCTAGTAGAAATTCGATCTGTTCAAATAAAAATATGTTTTTAACAACATAAATTAATTTTCAACCAAATAGTTGATTTTTCATCCAAAAAGATGAATTTTCAATAAAATAGTTCACTTTTTTACCAAAAAATACGAACTTTAAACCAAGAAGATTATTCTTCTACTAAAAAAGACGAATTTTTAACCAAATAGTGGAATTTTCAAATAAAAAATATAAATTTTTACCAAAAAGAGAATAACTATTCCCTTTTTGGTAAAAACAAACGAAATTTCGATTTAAAAAAAAAAACAAATTTTGAAACAAAATAGTTCAATTTTCAACCAAAGAAATGAATTTTTAAAACAAGATTAATTTTCTACTAAAAAAGTAGGATTTTCAAGAAGAGACATAAGTTTTAAACTAAAAATGTAATAGTTAGATTTCTAATAAAAAAACATTATTTTTTACCAAATAGCTGAGCTTTCAATCAAACAGATGAATTTTTAACCAAGAATATAAATTTTCTACCAAAAAACTAAGAAGATAAATTTTCTACCAAAAAAGTAGAATTTCCAACCAAATAGGTGAATTTTTAACAAAATATGTAGTTGAATTTGCAGTTTAAAAATATTAATTTGCAACCAAAGACGAAATGGTTAAATTTTCAGCTAAGAAAATTAATTAAAGAAAAAAAGAATTTTCGACAAAATAGTTGAATTTTCAACCAAAGAAATGAATTTTCAACCAAAAACGTGAATTTTCAACCACAAATATGAAATTTCAATAAAATAGTTTACTCTTCCACCAAAACATATTAACTTTAAAACAAGAAGATTTATTTTCTACTAATAAAGATGATATTTATATCAGTTTAAAAAAAAGAACAAATTTTCGACCCGAATAAAATCGGGTTTAAAACAAAATAGTTTAATTTTCGACCAAAAAAAATAATTTTCAATTAAAATAATGAATCTTCAATCAAAACAAAAAATTAGTTTTTGTCCATATAGTTAAACGTACAATTAGATGAATTTTTAATCAAGAATTAATTAATTTAATCTACCAAAAAAAAAACGAATATTTAACATAATACATGAATTTTTATAAAAAATGTTAAATATGCAACTAAAACAGATACATTTTCAAATAAAAATTGATCAGCTAAATTCTCAGTTAAAAAATAATAATTTTCAACCAAAAAGAAGCACATTATTAACAAACCAGTTTCTTTTTAACTAAAGAAATGAATTTTTGAACCAAGGAGATTAATTTTCTACCAAAAAAGTATGATTTTTAAAAAAAGACATAAATTTTGAATTAAAACTAGAAGAGTTAGATTTTCAATCAAAAGAATTATTTTTAACCAAATAGATAAACTTTCAACCAAACAGATAAATTTTCAATCAAGAAAATTAATTTTCTACCAATAAGAAGCAGATTTTCAACAAAATAGTTCAATTTTCAACTAAAATGATGAAATTTCAAACTAAGAAGATTAATGTTTTTTAAAGTAGAATTTTCAACCAAATACATGAGTTTTTAACCAATGAAATGAATTTTCAGACAAAAAGATGAATGTTCAACGAAGAAGATTAATCTTCTAACGAAAAGACAAATTAAAGAAAAATACATTAATTTCCAAACAAATAGTTGAATTTTCAACTAAAATGATTAATTTTTAACTAAAAATGATATAGTTCGGTTTTCAGAAGACAAAATTAATTTTCATCCAAAAAAAAACGAATTTTCAACAAAATAGTTCAATTTTTTTTGTAAAAACTGAACTATTAACTAAAGTGATGAATTGTAAACAAAAAATTGTTAACACATTGTAAACTGAAGGGATGAATCTTCAACCAAAAAGAAAATTCTTCTAAAAAACCAATTTTCTAGACAATAGTTGAATCTTCAAACAAAACAGATTACTTTTCACCGAAGCAGTTGGATTTTCAAGAATAAAAATTAAATTTCTACTAAAAATGATGAATTGTTAAGGCAAAAAGACAAATTAAAAAAAAGCAGTTGATTTTTCTACGAAATAGGTAAATTTTCAACCAATTCAATTTTCCACTAGAATGATGAAATTTGAAACTAAGAAGATTAATTTTTTTTAAGTAGAATTTTCAGCCAAATCATGAGTTTTTAACCAAATATGTGGTTGAATTTTTAACTACAAAAAATAATTTGCAACTCAAAACGAAATTTTTAAATTTTTAGTAAAGAAAGTTAAATAAATAATTAATTTCCAAATAAAACTATGTAGTTAAGTTTTTAACCAATGAAATGAATTTTTAGACAAAAAGATGAATGTTCAACGAAGAAGATTAATCTTCTAACGAAAAGACAAATTAAAGAAAAATACATTAATTT
>JBAGKK010507119.1:0-15210 GCA_037177015.1 Euceroptres primus | reverse complement strand
CTGAACTATTAACTAAAGTGATGAATTGTAAACAAAAAATTGTTAACACATTGTAAACTGAAGGGATGAATCTTCAATCAAAAAGAAAATTCTTCTAAAAAAACCAATTTTCTAGACAACAGTTGAATCTTCAAACAAAACAGATTAATTTTCACCGAAGCAGTTGGATTTTCAACAATAAAAATTAAATTTCTACTAAAAAATATGAATTGTTAAAGCAAAAAGACCAATTTAAAAAAAACAGTTGATTTTTCTACGAAATAGGTCAATTTTCAACCAATTCAATTTTCCACTAAAATGATGAAATTTGAAACTAAGAAGATTATTTTTTTTTAAGTAGAATTTTCAACCAAATACATGAGTTTTTAACCGAATATGTGGTTGAATTTTTCATTAAAAAAAATAATTTGCAACTGAAAATGAAATTGAAAAATTTCTAGTAAAGAAAGTTAAATAATTAATTTCTAAAAAAATATGTAGTTAAGATTCTAACCAATGAAATGAATTTTTAGACAAAAATATGAATGTTCAAGCTGGAAGATTTATTTTCTAACGAAAAGACAAATTAAAGAAAAATATATTAATTTTTAAACAAATAGTTGAATTTTCAACTAAAATGATTAATTTTTAACTAAAAATTATATAGTTCAGTTTTCAAATGAAAAAATTAATTTTCATCCGAGAAAAACTAATTTTCAACAAAATAGTTCAATTTTTAATGAAAAAAATGAACTCTTAACTAAAGAGATGAATTGTTAACTTTTTAGAATATTTATATAAGAATATTATTTATATATACATACATTTTAATTATTAAGCAAAATATTTTAATTGTAAAATTTTAATTATTAAGTAAAATTAATATAAAATTTAAAAAAAAATTTTTTAAATAATTTTTTATTAGTTAACAACAAAAAATAATTATTTTAAATAAAAATAGTAATTTTATACGATAAAAGATTGTTAAAACATTTTAAACTGAAGAGATGAATCTTCAACCAAAAAGAAAATTCTTCTAAAAAACCAATTTTCTATACAATAGTTGAATCTTCAAACAAAACAGATTACTTTTCACCGAAGGAGTTGGATTTTCAACAATAAAAATTAAATTTCTACTAAAAAATATGAATTGTTAAAGCAAAAAAACGAATTTTCAAAAAAAAAAAAACAGTTGATTTTTCTACGAAATAGGTAAATTTTCAACCAAGGAGATGAATATTTAATCCAAAAATGAAAAACACCCTACGTAATTTGTGGATGACACCTACTTAGTAATTTCTATCTTATATCATTTAGTTCACAAAAATTATTTAACTTTCAACAGATAATCGGATTAAACTGCGAAGAAGAATTGGTGGAAATACTGACTGCTTTGGCCGATCTACGAGACTCGCATAAATTTATTTACAACAAGGAAATTGAATTTGCAGTCGGCGCTGCAGTTAAATCAATGGGTCCGGAAATTGTACTCAACACAATTCCTCTCCAAGTTCGTAATTTATTCATGAGCTTTATAAAATTAAAAAAATATCCATTTTATATTTTATTAATTTGTTTTTATTTTCAGGGCGTGAACAGAAGTTGGCTTTTGCCAGTTTTGAAAGATTGCATATCCCATGCTTCGTTAGCATTTTTCATTAAATCTATCTTACCTTTAGCTATTCAGTGCGAGTAAGTGACAGTTTTTAAAATAATTTCTTCTTAATTTACAATATTCTGAATATATTCTACTAATTTTCGATACTTTCAGAGCAAAATCAAAGGCTTTGAAGGAGAGTAAAGATGGAGTCGGAGCTCACAGTTACGAACTGATGAGGTGCCAGATTTGGGCACTTTTACCCAGTTTTTGCAGCAATCCACCTGACATTAAAGATAGCTTTGAGGTTTGTTAATGTTTATTTAATTTTTAGTAATTCGAGTTTGGATTAATACATTTTTTAAGCTACCCTTCAGAAATCGTATAATTTGCAACTTTCGAAGAATGACTAAACTGTGAAACTTTACAGTGACGATTTCAAATTCTTTACTTTTAAACGGTGAAAATTACACTGGTTTTTTTATAAAGTTTTGAAAGCGTATTTTTTAATAGTTTAATTTTGCAGGCCTTGAAAATAAATTTTTCGGCACCAAGAGATTAAATTCGTAAATATTTGATTTTGAGTTTCTTAATTTTTAAATGCGTAATTACGAACGTTACAAATTTTTAAATGTAAAATGTTAGTAGAAAATTCAACTATTTGGTTGAAAATTAACTTTTTGGTTCATAATTCATATTTTCGGGTTGAAATTTCAACGGTTTTGTAGATATATTTCCCGGGGTAAAAATTCAATTTTTGTGCTGAAAAATCGTCTTCTTGGCTTGAAATATCAACAGCTTGGTTAAAATTTTAATATTTAGTCGAAGATTAACTTTTTTCTTGAAATTCATATTTTGGGTTAAAAAATCAACTTTTTATTGAAAAAGTACAAAAAATTCGTCTTTTGGATACAAAATTCGTCTTTTGTTTGAAAATTCAATAATTTAGTAGAAATTAAACTATTTTAATATAGAATTTTTGTTGAAAATGAACTTCTTTGTTCAAAATACATATTTTGGGCAAAAAAATCGCCTTTATTGCAAAAAATTCTTCTTTTGGCTTGAAATTTTAAAAGTTTGATTAAAAATTAAACTATTTGCTTGAAAATTAACTTTTTGTTAAAAATTTATATTTTTGCGTTAAAAATTCAACTTTTTGGTCAAAAAATTCATCTTTTTAGCTTGAAAATTCAACAATGTGGTAGAAATTTAACTGTTTGATTAAAAATTAAACATTTTGTTTAAAATCGAAAGATTTTTTTAAAATTAAACTTCTTTGTTGAAAATTTATATTTTTTGGGTAAAAAAACCATGTTTTGGCTAGAAAATTTAATAATTGGGTAGAAATTAAACTATTTTAATAGAAGATTTAACTATTCGGTTAAAAATGAACTTTTTTGTTAAAAATCCATATTTTTAGGAATAAAAAATTCGTCTTTTGGATACAAAATTCGTCTTTGGCTTGAAAATTCAACAATTTAGTAGAAATTAAACTATTTTAATAAAAAATTTTGGTTGAAAATGGACTTTTTTGTTCAAAATAAATATTTTGGGGAAAAAATTCTTCTTTTGGCTTGAAATTTCAAGTTTGGTTAAAAATTTAACTATTTGGTTGAAAATGAACTTTTTGATGAAAATTTATATTTTTGGGTTAAAAATTCAACTTTTTGGTCAAAAAATTCATCTTTTTAGTTTGAAAATTCAACAATGTGGTAGAAATTTAACTGTTTGATTAAAAATTAAACATTTTGTTTAAAATCGAAAGATTTTTTTAAAATTAAACGTCTTTGTTGAAAATTCATATTTGTTGGGTAAAAAACCATGTTTTGGATAGAAAATTCAATAATTTGGTAGAAATTTAACTATTTAAATAGAAAATTCAACTATTCGGTTGAAAATGAACTTTTTTTGTTAAAAATCCATATTTTTAGGAATAAGAAATTCGTCTTTTGGATACATAATTCGTCTTTGGCTTGAAAATTCAACAATTTGTTAGAAATTGAACTATTTTCATAAAAAAATTTGTTGAAAATGAACTTCTTTGTTCAAAATACATATTTTGGGCAAAAAATTCGTCTTTTGGCTTGACATTTCAATAGTTTGGTTAAAAATTTAACTATTTGCTTGAAAATTAACTTTTTCATGAAAATTTATATTTTTGGATTTAAAAATTCGATTTTTTGGTAAAAAAAATCCATCTTTTCAGCTTGAAGATTTAACAATGTGGTAGAACTTTATCTGTTCGATTAAAAATGAAAAAATTTGTTTAAAATGGAAAGATTTTTTTATAATTAAACGTCTTTGTTGAAAATTCATATTTGTTGGGTAAAAAACCATGTTTTGGCTAGAAAATTCAATAATTTGGTAGAAATTTAACTATTTAAATACAAGATTCAACTATTCGGTTGAAAATGAATTTTTTTGTTAAAAATCCATATTTTTAGGAATAAAAAATTCGTCTTTTGGATACAAAATTCGTCTTTGGCTTGAAAATTCAACACTGGTAGAAATTAAATTATTTTAATAAAAAATGTTGGTTTAAAATGAACTTTTTTGTTCAAAATAAATATTTTTGGCAAAAAATTCAACTTTTTTGCAAAAAATTCTTCTTTTGGCTTTAAATTTCAACTGTTTGGTTAAAAATTTAACTATTTGGTTGAAAATTAACTTTTTGATGAAAATTTATATTTTTGGGTTAAAAATTCAAATTTTTGGTCAAAAAGTTCATCTTTTTAGTTTGAAAATTCAACCATGTGGTACAAATTTAACTGTTCGATTAAAAATTAAACAATTTGTTTAAAATCCAACGATTTTTTATTTTAATTAAACGTCTTTCTTGAAAATTCATATTTTTGGGTTAAAAAATTCAACTTTTATGCAGAAACTTGGTCTTTTTGGATTCAAATTTCAACGATCTAGTGAAAAATGTAAATATGTTGTTTAAGATTTAACTGCTTTGTTGAAAATGAACCTCTTTGTTGAAAAAAAATTCGTCTTGTTGGCTTTAAAATTCCACAATGTGCTAGAAATTCAACTTTTGTGCAGAAAAATTCGTCTTTTTGGAAAAAAATTTGAACAATGAAAATGCAACCATTTTGCAGAAAATTCCTCTTTTTGGCTTGAAATTTTAACGATTCGGTTAAAAATGTAACTATTCTGTTAAAAAGTAACTTTGTTGTTGAAAATTCATATTTTTGGGTTGAAAACTTAACTTCTGGTGCAAAATTAATCTTTTTTAGCTTGAAATTCCATCCGTTCAGTAACAAATTGAAATATTTTGTTGAAAATTTATATTTTAAGGTTGAAAATACAACTGTTTTGTAGCAAAGTAGTATTTTTGGCTTAAAAATTGAACAGTTTGGTTTAAAATTAAACTATTTGGTTGAAAGTTAACTTTTTGATAAAAATTTATATATTTTGGTTGAAAATTCAACTTATTGATTTTAAAATTTGAAAATTAAACGTCTCTATTGAAAATTCATATTTTACTGGTTAAAAAATTCAACTATTGTGCAGAAAATTGGTCTTTTTGGCTTGAAATTTCAACGATCTTGTAAAAAATGTAACTATTTTTTTGAAGATTTAACTGTTTGGTTGGAAATTAACTTCTTTGTTGAAAAATCATATTTTCGGGTTAAAAAATTTAACTGTGTTGCAGAAAAATGGTATTTTAGGCCTGAAATTTGAACTCTTTGTTACAAATTCAACTATTTGGTTGAAAATTAACTTTTTTGATCATTCATTTTTTGGGTTAAAAATTCAACTTTTTAGTAAAGAAATTCGTCTTTGGCTTGAAAATTTTCACAATTTGGTAAAAATGACACTATTTTAACAGAAGATTTAAATATTCGGTTGAAAATGACCTTTTTTGTGGAAAATACATATTTTCGGGATTAAAAAATTCAACTTTTGTGCCAAAAATTCGTCTTTTTGGCTTGAAATTTTTATTATTCTGTTAAAAATTTAACTATTCGATTGAAAAGTAACTTTCTTGTTTAAAAATCATATTTTTGTGTTAAAAACTCAACTTTTGGTACAAAATTGATCTTTTTTGGCCTGAAATTTCAACGGTTCAGTAACAAATTTAACTATTTGGCTAAAAGTTTATATTTGCAGGTTAAAAATACAACTGTTTTGTAGAAAAGTAGTATTTTTGCTTGAAAATTCAAATTTTAACGGTCTACTATTTTGTTGAATATTTAACTGTTTTGTTGAAAATGAATTTTTTTGTTGAAAATTCATATTTTCGTGTTAAAAATTTTAACTTTGTTGCAGAAAATTCGTCTTTTATTTGGTTGAAAAATAATTTTTTTGATGAAAATGAATTTTTAGGTTGAGAAACCTGTTTTGCTAACAATTTCTCTTTTTTTCTCGAAAATTTAACTATTTCGATGAAAAGTTACTTTCTTGATGAAAATTGATATTTTTGGGTTGAAAACTCAACTTTTGGTACAAAGTGAATCTTTTTGGCTTAAAACTTCAACAGTTCAGTAACAAATTCAACTACTTGGTAGAAAATTTATATGTTTAGGTTGAAAATACAACTGTTTGGTAGAAAAGTAGTATTTGTCTTATAAATTTAACAATCTGGTGGAATTTTTTTTTCTTTTTTGACTGAAGAATCGTTCCTGGTTGAAAATTCAACTTTTTTCTTTGAAAAATAGTCTTTGGTTTAGAAATTCATCTCTTTTGTTAAAAGTTGAATCTTTTTTGGTAAAAAATTTAACTGTTTGAAAGTTAATCTGTTTTGGTTAAGGATTCAACTATTTAGTTGATAAACTATTTTTGGTTGAAAATGCAACTGTTTTGCAGAAAATTAATCTTTTTGGATTAAATTTTTCAACATTTTGGTAAAAAAATCAACAATTTCTTTGAAACTTAACATTTTTATTGAAAATTCATAGTTTCGGGTTAAAAATTCTACAGAATTTAATGAATAAGATCTTCACTGATGAATAGTAAAAACTCACTGATTAAAATTTAGAGAGTACAAAATAAATGTAAAAAAAATGTTGACTCAGGTTTTTTCGTTTGAATACTTTTAGATTTAAAAATCGACATATTATTATGCCTATTTTAATATCAAACATTTCAATCTCAAAACTCAAATAAAATAAAATAAAAAATAAAAAAATTCTCCCCTTTTATCCAAAGCTAAATATTAAAAATACAAAATATTACACCATTCAACTCACTGACAATGTTAAAAATAAACAATTCACTTTTCCAATTTTGAAACAAATTAAATACTAACATTTTTTCTCTTCAAACTCATTAAAAATGTTAATTTTTCATTCATTTCAGAAAAAATTGAAAATAAAAAATCCCCCTCTTTTTATCTTAAAAAAGATGTGAAAGTGACTGAAATTTTCCCTTTCAACTTGATTAAAATATCGACCAAAATGTCAGAAACAAAAGAAATTTCCTCTTCCGATGACAGAAAAAAATGAAAATAAAAAATTTAACTTTTCAAAGTCGAAAGAATTTCGGATCATTCTCATTAAAAGCTTAATAATTTTACGTTGAGAAATAATTCCCCGTGCATTAAAGGGCTTCTAATGTTTAATTTTACATTACGTGTTTCAAAATTCTGGTAAATTTTTGATTTAAAAATGTTTTAATTTTAATTTGTAATATTTAAAATGCAGAAGAGTTCTGATGCTTTGATTTTGTTTCTTAGTATATAATACAGGGTGTCTACTCACCTGGAAAAACTTGAATGTTTTTTAAAGTCAGGGAATTTTTTAAGAGAACGTGCTTAAAATTTTTTTTTAATTTGTAATATAAAATTGAATTTTGAACTGAAAATTTGAAATTTCTTTTCCCTCTTGAGTCAACAATCTTTCATAGTAGAAAATTTATATATTTTGGTTGAATTCAACTGTTTTTTTTTAAATTAAAATTTCTTTTAGTTGAAATATCAGCTGTTACATTTTTCGTTGAAAAAAATCTCCAACTTTCACCTTTATTGGTGAAAATTCAACTACTTGGTTGAAAGTTAGACTCTTTTGTAAAAAATTAATAGCTTGGGGGAAAAAATCACCATCTTAATTGAAAATTAATCTTTTTGATTGGAAATTTAATTATTGTGTTGAAAATTCGTTTTTTTTTTGTTAAAAATTAATTTTTTTAACTGAAAATTTAATTATTTCTTTTGAATATTCATTTCTTTGCTTGCAAATTCAACTATTTTGTTGAAAATACGTTTTTTAAAAAAATCCAAATGTTTAGTTAAAAATTAATCTTTTTTAATTGAAAATTTAACTGTCTATTACAAAAATTGTATTTTTGGCTCAAAAATTTAACAATTTGGCAGAAAAATTAACTCTTTAGTTAATTTTTTATGTATTTTGATAAAAATTTAAATGTTTCGTTGAAAATTAATCATGTTTAGTTGAAAATTCAACTGTTTTGTAGAAAATTTGTATTTTTGACTGGAAAATTGAACAATTTGCACTCAGTAAAATTGGTATTTTACTGAGTTTATTTGGTTGAAAGTTAAAGTCTTTTGTGAACAATTTTTTTTTTTTGTTAAAAATTCATCATTTTAATTAAAAGTTTTAATATTTCTGTTGAATATTAATCCCTTTGGTTGAATATTAACTTTTTAAATTGAGAATTCAACTATTAAATTTTCGGTTGAAAATTTATCTACTTTGTTAAAAATACGTTTTTTTGGTGTTCAAAATTAGTTTTTTTTCTACTGAAAATTGAACTATTACATCTTTCCATTTTTTAGTCAAAAATTCAATTATTTTATTAAAAATACGTTTTTTACAAATATTCAAATGTTTAGTTAAAAATTAACCTTTTTTAGTTGAAAATTTAACTGTTTGTTACAAAATTTGTATTTTTGTCTCGAAAATTTAACTATTTAGTTAAATTTTTATGTATTTTGTTAAAAATTCATCTTTTGATTAAAAATTCAAATGTTTGGTTGAAAATGAATCATTTTTGTTTGAAAAGTCAACTGTTTTGTAGAAAAATTGTATTTTCGGCTTTAAAATTGAACAATTTGTGCTCAGTAAAATTTGTTAAAATTTTAACTAAATTTTATTTTAATTGAAAATTAAAATGTTTTTCAATTGAAAAATCAACTGTTACATTTTTTGTTGAAATATCATCTTTTTGGATGAAAATTAAATTACTTGGTTGAAAGTTCGACTCTTTTGTGTAAAATTAATTTTTTTTTTAATTCATAATTTTAATTGTAAATTTAAATATTTCTGTTGAATATTTATCCCTTTGGTTGAATATTAACTTTTTAAACTGATGATTGAACTATTTAATTTTGGTTGAAAATTCATCTTTTTGGTTGAAAATTTAACTACTTTGATAAAAATACTTTTTTTTCTTGTACAAAATTAATTTTTTTTTTCACTGAAAATAGAACTATTCTCTTTTTCCATTTTTAGTCGAAAATTTAACTATTTGGTTGAAAATTCATATAATTTGTTGAAAAATCCTCTTTTTTGGTATGTAATTAATCTTTGTGTTTAAAAATTCAACTATTCCAGTTAAATATTCACCATTTTAGTTTAAAATTAAACAACTTAATTGAAAGTTTAACTCTTTGGTTCAAAAGTCATCTTTTTGGTTTAAAATTCAAATATTCCTGTTAGGAATTCGTCGTTTTGGTTCAAAATTTAATTATTTTGTCAAAAACTCGCCTATTTTGTTTACAATTATTTTATTTTTTAATTGAACATTTAAATATTTTATTGAAAATTCTTTTTTTTCTTGGTTGATGATTCATTTTTTAACTGAAAATTCAACTATTACACTTTTCGTTAAAAGTTGATCTATTTCAGTTCAAAATTAAACTATTTGTTGGAAAATGTATCTCTTTTAGTTTACAATTTCACTACTCTAGATTAAGGTTCATCACCTCAGAGAATTGTTGAAAAGATAAATTTCACTCAAAATAATTCAACAAGAAATGGAATAATAAAATTTTCAGCTAAAAAACTAATTTTGAGCGAAGAAAAAAAAAGTATTTTTTAACAAAATGGATCATTTTTAGTTCAAAATTCAACTATTCCAGTTAAAGAATTAAGTTTCACAATTTTCGTTGAAAATTGACCTTTTTTAGTTCAAATTTCAACTATTTGATTGAAAATTGATCTTCTTTAGTTAAAAATTCAACTTTGTGGTTAAAAAATCATCTACATTGTTAAAAATTCAATATTTTTACTTGAAAAGTAAGGAATTTGTAGCGTTTAAAATCGAATTTAGTATTCAGATTAATTTTGCTTAATATGTGCAAATTCAAGAATTTATTAGTTATTTTTTTATTATTATTTTTTTTCAAACCTTCCTAATTAAATATATGAACTGAATCCCTGGAAACTTGTACCATTAATAAATTACTTATCCTGTAATAAAGTTACTTTCTCAAATTAAAAAAACAAGTTATTTAATATTATATATGAATAGTAATATTTTAACACATCTAGATATTTACATATACTGACAAAAAATTATAATAATCTTGTTTTTAAACATGCGAAATACTTAAATGGTTTCCTAATATGAAAAATTATACCTGGAAAGCTGGAATTGTCAGGGAATTTTTTTCAGAGTTTGAGTAGACACCCTGTAATAATTAAATTGAAACATTTTTTACTTTTGTAAGTTTCAATTTTTTACTTTTAATGACCTGGAAAAATGGTGTAATTTATTATTTTTAAACTTAAATCGTTAAAAAAACTTTGGAAATTCTTTATATTAAAACAGGGTGTCTACTCACTTGGAAAACCTGAAAAACCTGGAATTGTCAGGGAATTTTTATATACCTGGAAAAGCCTGGAAATGTCAGGGAATGTTTTTTAAAGTCAGGGAATTTTTTTCTGCACGTGCTTAAAATTTTTTTGAAATTTGTAATATAAAATTGAATAACAATGTTTTATTTGTCAAAGTAGCTTCAGATTACTGGATTTAACTACTTTATGGGAAATTAATTTTTTTAAATGAAAATTTGAAATTTTTTCTCCCTCTTGACTGAAAAATCTTTCGTAGTAGAAAATTCGAATTTTTTGATTGAATTCAGCTGAATTTGATATGAAATAAAAATATTTTTTAGATGAAATATCCACTATTACATTTTTCGTTAAAAATTCATCTTTTATGGATGAAAATTCAACTGCTTGGTTGAAAATTAAAATCTTTTGTGAAAAATTAATTTTTTTGGGTTAAAAATTCATCATTTTAATTAAAGTTAATTTTATTCATTGAAAATTTAATTATTTTGGTGAAAATGAATTTTTTTAACTGAAAACTTGAAATTTTTTCAATCTATTGACCGAAAAATCTTTCAGAGTAGAAATCTCGTATGTTTTGGTTAATTCAACTGTTTTTGATTTAAAATTAAAATCGTTTTTTTTTTAGTTGAAATACCAATTATTACATTTTTCGTTGAAAATTCATCTTTTTCGGATGAAAATTAAACTACTTGGTTAAAAATGAGACTCAATGGTGAAAATTTAAGTTTTTTTCTTAAAAATTCATCATTTAAATAAAACATTCATCTTTTTGATTGAAAACTCAATTATTTTGTTGAAAATTCGTTTTTTTTGTTGAAAATTAATTCTATTAACTAAAAATTTGAAATTTTTTCTCCCTCTTAACTGAAAAACCTTTCTTAGTAGAAAATTCGTATTTTTAGATTAAATTGAACTGTTTTTGATTTAAAATTAAAATAATAATTAATTAAAATATCAACTATTACATTCTTAGCTGAAAGTTCATGTTTTTTGGATGAAAATTTAACTGCTTGCTTGAAAGTTAAAATCTTTTGTGAAAAATCAAATTTTTTTGCTAAAAATTCATCATTTTAATTGAAAATTCATTTTTTTAAATGAAAATTTAACTATTTTGTTAAAAATACTTTTTTTTTGTTGTTCAAAATTAATTTTTTTACACGAAAAATTTATCTATTACATTTTTCCATTTTTTAGTCAAAAATTCAACTATTTTGTTGAAAATTCATGTTATTTGTTGAAAAATCGTCTTTTTATATGTAATTAATCTTCTTGATTAAAAATTCAACTATTACAGTTAAATATGTACTATTTTAGTTGAAAAGTCATGGTTTTAGTTGAAAAATAAACTACTTGATTGAAAGTTTAACTCTTTGCTTAAAAAGGCATCTTTTTGGTTAAAAGGTCATCTTTTTCGTTCAAAATTCATCTTTTCCGTTCAAAATTACTCTTTTTGGATTAAAATTCATGTTGGATATTTGTCATTTTAGTTGAAAATTCATCATTTTGTTGCATAATTGAATGATTTTATCAAAAATTCGCTTTTCTTTTTAAAATTAATTTTTTTTAACTGAAAATTTAAATATTTTGTTGAAAATGCTTTTTTCCTTGGTTGATAATTAATTTTTTAACTCGAAATTGAACTATTCCATTTTTGGTTAAAAATTGATCTTTTTTAGTTGAAAATTTAACTACTCCAGACTGAGATTCATCACCTTAGTTAACAATTCATGATTTTAGTTGAAAATTAAACTACTTGGTTTAAAGTTAAACTCTTTTGTTAAAAATTAACCAAAAATTTTTTACAAAAGAGTTTAAATTTCAACAAGTAGTTTAATTTCACAGAAAAATGATAAATCTTTAACTGGAATTGTTGGAAAGATCAATTTCACATCAGATAATTCAACCAAAAATGGAATAGTTAAATTTTCAGATAAAAAATTAATCGTGAGACAAGAAAAAAAAAGATTTATTAACAAAATCGATCATTTTTAGTTCAAAATTCATCTATTACAGTTAAAGAATTATAGTTTTACCATTTTAGTGGAAAATTGATCTTTTTTATTTCAAAGTTCAACTATTTGATTGAAAATTTATCTTCTTTTGTTGCAAATTCAACTATTTGGTTAAAAATTAAAATCGTCCTTTTTAGAAAATTAATCTTTTTGGTTGGAAATTCTACTATTTGGTTAAAAACTCATCTATATTGTTAAAAATTCAATATTTTTACTTGAAAAGGAAGAAATTTGAAGCGTTTAAAATTGAATTTAATATAGTGTCCAGATTAATTTTGCTTAATATGTACAAATTCAAGAATTTAATTATTTTTTTAGTATTATTTATTTCATACCTTTCTAAATTAAATACAGTCGAACCTGGCTCGTGTGCCGGTTTTGGGACTGACGGCCACTAAAGAGGTTCACCGGAAATGTAAACATTCAGGGGCTACGCTCCAGTTTCGTCACGCTTTATTGCGCTTTGATTGACGTTTTACGACCTACCCTTTTTGCCCCGCGAATCCTCTCACCTACTCCCACACTCACGCGTGGCGCGGCGTCAATTCCTGGAAGGCCACCAGCCAGGGGACCACTATCCAGGTTTGACTGTATGTGAATTGAATCCTTGGAAACTTGTACCCTACTATGAAAAATTATACCTGGAAAAAACCTGGAATTGTCAGGGCATTTTTTTTAGGGTTTGAGTAGACTGTAAAAAATTTCTTGTCATAGATTTTTAAATTGTTCATGTTTTTAATATTAGGAAATAAAAATAGAGGAAGGTGAATCCGTACGTGCTTTTCTTGCTAGTAGTTGTAATAATTATTGTCTAGTGAGAAAGATTGAAATTTCAATTGATAATTTTCCAATTTAGCCGAGTTTCGCAAAAATTCTTGGAGATTTGATAAGAAGTGATAAAAACCTCAGGCTCTCCGTGATGGGTGCCTTGCGAAGATTAATTAATCACTCGGTGGAAAATAATAATCAAGAAGATATTGAAGCACTAGGAAAATTTGCGAAAAATTATTTGCCGATACTTTTCAATCTTTATTCGACGAAACCTCACGGTTCAGATGAAGAGGGACAACGACAAGCCGCTTTTGAAACTATCAAGGTAAATCTTATTTATATTTTTTTAAATACATTTTTAGAGTATGTATTTAAATTATATTGAAAAAGTGCAATTAATATTTAAATCTTTAATCTTTTTTAGCTTTACTTATCGATTACAAGTGAAGATTTTCTCACTATTTTTTTTAACAAAGCCATGACTAAAATACAAGAAGAAACCACTGATGAATTTGAAAAGGAGAGTGTTTTCGATCTCCTCAGATTATTTGCACAGTTTACAGATATCGGAAATCTGAAAACTGTCTATGAATTTTGTGTGCCGATAATAATGTCGAAGGAAAATCAAAAGGAACAAAAGAAGGCTTACAGGTACTGAAAAATTTAATCTGTTTGTACTTTTTTTTTTAAATAACTTTATAGTATTAAAAATTCTAAATATTTTCGTTATGAGATGGCCACGGATTAAAAAAAAATCTTTCACTTTAAATATCTTTCAAGGATAATAGATTTTAAATAATTAATTTTAATTTAAAATTGTTCTTTATTAATCAATGATTTTGTGTTAAAAATGTTACAAGATTAACATTATGGACTTTGAATATTAATGGTCAGGAAAAATTAAAAATTAGTCGACGAATAGTTAGGACTTTTGAAAATGAAGTTTGCTGTAATCCTGATATAATATTCTTGTTAGTAATTTATTTGTTTTGTTTACCAATTTTTTTCAGTTACTTCCTTCTGACGAATAAATTTTTAGTTACAAATTTCATTATTGGTTTCAAAGTCAAGAATTTTGTTAAAAACTCAATTTTTTTGGTTGAAGATTCAACAGTTTTGTTAAAAAAAATCCTTTTTTTTGTTAGAACGTTCAACTATTTTGATTAAAAATAACTTTTTTCTTGAAAATTTATATTTTGCTGTTGAAAATTCAACTTGATAAATTAATCTGTTTTGGTAGACATTTTTGGTAAAATTGCAACTGTTTGGTTGAAAATTAATATATTTTAGTTGAGGATTCAACTATTTTGTTGAAAATTCGCTTTTTTATTAGTTAAATTTAACTGTTTTTGATTTAAAATTAAAATATTATTTGTTGAAATATTAACTTTACATGCTTCGATGAAAATTCATTTCTTTTGGTTGAAAAATCAACTAATGGCTAAAAAATGAAAATATTTGCTTGAAAATTAACTTTTTTTGTTGAAAATTTATATTTTAGGTTAAAAATTAAACTATTTATTTAGAAATTCAACTATTTTGTTGGAAATTTGTTTTTAATGAGTAATAATTAATTTTTATTAATCTGAAAATGTATCGATTCCATTTTTGTTTGAAAATTTTTCATTTTTAAGTAGAAAATTCAACTATTTGGTAAAAAATTCCTCTATTTGTGTAGAAGCTAATCTTGTTTGTTGAAAAGTCGTCATTTTGATTGAGAATTCAGCTGTTTTGTTAAAAATTCGTCTTTTTCAGTTGAATTCAACTGTTTGAAAATTCGTTGTTTTGTTGTTTTGTTTTTCGTTTTTTGTTTATTTTTAAACTAGAAATGATCGATTTTATTTTTGGTTGAAATTTTCTTTCGGTTGAAGATTTCACAATTTAGTTAAAGATTCATCTTGTTGGTTGAACATTCTTTTTTTCTTTTTTTGAAAATTTTTTTTAAACTAAAAATGTTGATGATTCATAATTTAAGTTAAAAATTCAACTATTTTGTCAAAACCTCGTATTATTGCATTGAATTCGATAATTAGGTTTTTTTTTAATTTAATTTTTAACTAAAAATTTATCTTTCTTTTTTTTTATTGTA
>JBAGKK010507098.1:0-14274 GCA_037177015.1 Euceroptres primus | reverse complement strand
TATATATATATCTGAAATACCAGGGAGAATCATGCGTTTATCATCATTCCAGCTCAAAGCAACTTTTTTCTGCTTTATAGTGTGCACTTCGTGTTTTTTACTTTAGATTAAATTTTGGTACTGTGTCAAATTTTTAAATTCAAATAGGCACTTTCATTGCTCATTGTTCGATATTTTTTGTTTTTCTGTATTTAAGTCCATATACTTTTTTAGCCAATGTTTTTGCTCAAACTTTAGAATTCTGTGAATTTTATTTACCGTTAGACCCAAACTCAAATATTATTTTTAATTTCTGTAGTGGACTGCATAATTTTTCTTTGGAAATAAGCTCATTATCAGTTTCGGTATTTTACATAAGGAATTAGGAGGTACAAAATGCTCTGGAGCCAAAGGCAAATCTTTATGTAAATCATGCAATTCTGCAGGTGTTCCAAATCTACCTCAAAAATGTTATCTATCGGAGAATCATCTGGAATACTTTGTACATTGTACACACTTCATCAAATACCCATTCGAAACCAGCAAAAGGTAAAAATTCGCTCATTGCTGCACCATAGTGGTTGTTAATGTCAAAATCTGAGATATAAGATTCAGGTTCAATAAATCGGTTATTCGCTTTTGCATATCTATTTGAACACTGTGATACACCGCCACGAATAGGTCTCTCAATAAGAAAAATCATTTCAGGATCGGTTAATAATTCAAGGTCAATTCTGGTTAATTTGAGCATCGCGTAAAAAGCAAGTCCCGGTGCTGTGTAATACTGTAAGGGATTTAGATTATATGGTGAAAAACAGTTGTGTCTAAAATTTTCAAAGACGTCAGCTAGAAGTAAAAAGTCAGTTTTCAAGTATAAATCAGAGTATTTACCCAAAGTTTTTATGTTAAACGTTTCCCAAACATTTCACGCATGTTGGTAATCTTCATCAGATATTTCGTCATCGTTCAATTTGGAATAAAATGCGCTTTTGGTTGGAAACTGTTGCTCATTTTCTCCTTTTCTCCTAATATTTGAAATTCCTCGGAATTCTTGCAATGTTAAAGAGTAATTTTTTTATCATCATTTCCCAAATAAGAAGATAATTTTTCAAGGCTACTCGGCATAAAACGAAACTAATCTCTAAACCAAAGATTTACTTTTGTGCCAGCAACATATTTAGTAAATGAGATGTATTTTTCTTTGTTGATAGGAAATAATTTAACTTCACCCTCAAATTGTTTAGCTAGTGCTTTAATAAAAAAGTGGGAATCATGTCCCAATAAATTGTGAAAAACTGCCGGTACAGTGTGCGAGTCTTTGTAATTTACATTACAGCTTTGATGACTTGGACCACGATACTTGCCAGTAAAATGACAATGATCGTGATGTTTTATGTCATCTTTTTTAAACGGTTTCTCACAGATGTGACAGTTTTGAGCAGACTGAAACTCTCTTTCTTGCTCTGGAGTTAGATTCTCCATTGGCACAATATTTGTTAAATAAGAATCGATATTTTGAGAAATTTCATGTAATTCTTTCATGAACCATTCTATGCAATCTTTCTCACGATAAATTTCGAACTTAGAAAGAGAATCATCAAAGCCGCAATGTAAATAATACGCAACACTATGTGGAACATGCTTTTGATACGGTCCTGTACCTGAGTGAATATCGGGAGTTTTTGCAAGAAACATTCGTCAAAAATAGCAAATGGAACTTTTTCCTTAAATCTATAATTTTTAAATTTCAAAATTCTCTCATAGTCCTTGGGCAATATCGTTCGACATTGGTTCATGTTTTCATAATCCAATCTATGATTATGTAGGATTTTTCGAATTTAAAGTGACAGATACACCTATCACACAAAAATGAACGATGATCATTTTTCGAAAATTGGGATCTTACTAGCCAGGATAGATTTTGAATCCAAGCAAAATGGTGTATTGGATTTTAAGATCATTTAATCGTTCTTTTGGATATTAACAACAGCTTTTTTATCTTTGATATATTTTGGTAAATCAATGAAAGTTGATATATCAGAATTTATTGGTAAATATTATCTATTGAAATTTATCATTAGGTTTATAATTACAGACAATGACCAACCAGAATCTGTTTCCTGGAACTCTTTAACTTTCACTAAAATTTTTTTCAAAACCTTTTCATTATACCATACATCAATGTCTGTTGATGGTAAGATCTTGTCATTGTCAGTAGTAATGAACTTAATATCTTCAACCATTTCACCGTTTACTAATGCTTTAAATTTTCCTGCAAAGGCAACGTTTACTTTTAAATTCCCATATTTTTTAAAAATATTTTTTATTCGTTGAACGATCATTGACATTGCATCTTTCAAAAAATTTTTAAGATCTTTATGCTTTAAGTTAATTACACAACCTGTCCTTATTCAATTCTTAAAAGCTGAGTCTAAATCTTCCCATTGTATCCTATTTCGTGCTTGGTCATGTACTATTTTTCGTAATACTGGAAAAATCAGTGCGAAAGGTGGAAAGGCATAAAAATTTTTATTTTTCCATGAAATTGCAAATGCATCGACCACTTCTGCTTCAGGATCTTGAAAACGAGAACACAATTTTTTACATTTAGAGTTTAGCCGTGATGCAAATAAATCAATACTATGCGAACCGAAAGATCAAGTGATTCTTTTATAGGCCAAATCAGCTAACTCCCAATCCGTATCTATATTAACAATTCTAGATGCTTTATTTGCCTCAATATTATCTTTTGATGCTATATAAGATGCTACTATCCATAATTTCCGACTTTTGCACCATTGCCAAATTTTACGCGCTAGTTCGCTTAATTTGGGAATGTGTATTCCGCCAGCTTTATTTATATACGCTATGGCAGTTGTATTTTCAAGTCGTAGTAAAATTTCGCAATTATACATTTCACTTTCAAAACTCTTAATCGCATAAAAGGCAGCCAAAAACTCCAAGTAATTAATATGAGAAAGTCTCTCAAGCTCACTCCAAAAACCGTGTGTACTTATACCATTAGAGTGAGCACCCCAACCAGTCAAAGATGCGTCTGAGCTTATTTCTAACATAAACTGGCGAGTTCTGATAGGGTTATAGCTTATTAATACATTGATTTTCTACCAAGTTAAATCATATCTTGCAGTTGCTCTTCCATAACCATCTTTGCACCATAATTACTATATTTGATAATAAGGCCATATATTTAGCACGTTCTAATCTTTTACAATATACGAATAAGCTATATAAGCTAGAGCAGGACAACATGCATTTAAAACACCTAATAATTGTGCAAAATCACGAATTTTGACTTGCGTACCCGCTTTAAAATGGTTTAACAATTGTAAGGTACGTTGTTTTTCCTCCAATGCATAACAGGCCATCCAGATAAATTATTGATATGAAACCTTTTAATCTAAGTGCGTTTACTACGGGTTTCATGATTTTGGTGAATACATAAGAGCTGGTACACAGACCAAATGGTAAACAAGTAAATTGATATAAAAAACCTTCAAATCTAAATCCTAAAAATATTCTGCTACTTGTATGTACATGCATGAGGATAAACGCACCTGGAGTAATTACGTTTTTGGCAGTATACGCATGTCTTCTATTTTAAAGTGGATGAGATCAATATATTCATTTAATTATTTTAAATTAAAAATGAATCTATTTGATCCATTTGGTTTTTTAACTAGAAAGTATGATGACAAAAATTGACCTTCACAATCTTCACATATTTAGATAGCGTTTTTAACTAATAGATTGTGAATTTCATCCCGAAATATTTTGACATCTTCAAGCAAATGCTTAATTTCCCTTGATGTGTGTTTTTGTTGAGGGATATCTCTAAATGGAATTTTATATCCTTGAATATAATTCAAAATATTGTGTTATAATTTTCAAAATATTATGAAAATATTTGAGTCTATCAGCAACGATGCTTACCTCCGTTACTTCTTGATCGATGACTGGGTGTTCGATTCGAATGGTGGACGTATCGAGTTCTGAGGCGTTTGTTTCAGATTCCTGTTGTACGGCTTGAATTTCAGATTGGACTGGGACTTCCAGTTCATCCTCGGAAAACCACCCACTTGATGGGATTTCGTAAATGGGCCTCTCCAGTTTACCTGGTTTGTAGATTTAAGGGACGACGAATTTTGTACTGGTTTTGTTGGTGCTTTGATGGTTGAACATGCTTTTTCAATCGCCCTGGTTTCTTTAACTTGACCTACAAATTTTGCGCCGTACAACCATTCATCAGGAATTGTCGCATCAAAAGTGGATTTAAGCGACTTATCCATTATCGGAATGATAAAAGATTTTCTGCAAATAGATTTGCTGATGAAAAATAACAGACAATAATTGCCCAACGTCACCGATATGCTCAATTAGTTTCAAGTGATCTACTCCCTCTTCTGGTTCAACAAGAAGCATTGACATAACACCACAAAGTGAAGCTAGTGCTGTTCCGACAAAATTTTGCGTTTTAACAAAATGTTGATCTCGTTTTTTGGCGATCTCTGACAATGATGGCAATTGAGCAATTTCTAGGTTAATTTTTGGTGCTTCAGTAAATAAATCACCTTTGCGAAAGTATTTATTGGGTAGTTTTTTCTGGTCTTCCGATTGGAGACCTTTTTCCATTTTTTCTTTCCATATTATCTTTACTTGAGGCTGCAGGTCGACTTTTAATTCGGAAGATACAGTTGGTACCCCCTACCATTATAAGAATATCTTCATCTAAGAAGGACGCCTCCTTCGATGTTGTTTCAGGTGTTGGGTTGATACAAGTCTCTGGAATCGATGAATTTTTACCTTCTGACTCGCCGTGGTTTAAATCTGTGATGGTCAAATTATCATGATTGTCATGGACCACTGCAGCTTGATCTTGTTGATTATTTTGATGTACATTTAGAATGTATTCGACATTTTTGGGATCTTGTTGATCATGTCAGAAAAAATTCCCAATTGCATTATATAATTTAGTGCTTATTGCACAAACACGACATTACATTCGTGTGGAATTGTGTCGTGGCATATTTTTATGACATTTATTACATACAGGTTTCGTGTGGAAACCTTATGTATATGTACTACAAACAGGGATCGTGTAGAACCTAATGTATGATGCTTTTATATTTCAGTTTACCTTTTCCAGGTTGCTTCTGAATAACATCTGTCAAAAGAAAAGAGATTTTCCAAACTTTTTTCTAATTTGTGCATTCTCTCCTTGAGTTTTTTACTTCCTGAATGACGTTCAGAGGATCTACTTCTGGAACGACTCCTTTTTGCATGTTTTCCCATTGTAAATTTTTGATATTTTATAATAAATATTAGGATAGACAAAATTTACGTTTGAATTTTTAATTAATAACGAAAACAATGAAGGATATACGTGTCCATGGTTTAATTTAAACTCTAATTTAATTTAATTTTAATTTAATTTAAACTCTAAAAGTTGTAAAGTTTTAGCATAACAAGGACACTACTATATGTATTCTCGAGAACGAGGCGCTTAATAAAATGAATTTTTATAAAAGCGGGTGTTTTTCAAATCATTATAACTTCGGACTTATGTAAGATAGAACACTGTATTTTTTATGCTTGCAGGAAATTTCATCAGCTTTAACTCATGTTGTTACTATTATTGTCTACAGAGCACAGGGAATTAGTTATTTCACAAACACGAAAACTAAATTTTTTTCAGACTATTTTTTCAGTAAAATATAATTTCCTAATATATCTTCTAAGCTTTATGAGACATAACATTTTTTTTTAATTTGACGGGAAATTTATTACACTTTAATTTTTTTCTTACAACCTCAGAGTAGGATGCACTCAAATGGAGAAATATTCAATAAACTGATAAAAAGTGAATTTTTTCACACTTTTTCAAAAATTTTAATGGATCCCGGATGTGCAAAGATGTTTAACGTCTAGGTACTTTTCCTCGTTTCCAAAATACTGAGTTTTAACCAAAGTAGCTCTACTTTGCAGTTTGTTTTACAAAAATATACATATAACCTGAAAATAAAAATTTAAAATTAAGTTTATTCAATAATCCCTCCAATGATTTTTTTCTGTATGGTCTCAAAATAATCGTGGGGCATCACTGAAAAGATATCAAAAGAAAACATAGAGGTAAGAGACCCTTTGAGTTGAATTCAATAGTAGCTCACCGTGCCTATTTTAACAGGGAAATCTCAAACTTTTGAAAATCTAAATTAGCATACAGAGAAAAGGCATTGAAAAAACAATACACCTCATATGATGAGAATGTAAAGAGGTTCATTTAATATTCAGAATTTACATTTCACAACAAACCATTTTATGCGAAGAAAAATTAATTTTTGCAAAAAGTGGTTTAAACCTGAAATGCAAATTACGTAAAGTCCACTTTCGAGCTCTCTATAGACAGGCATACACCAATGAAAAAAGATGGAGAAAAGGAACAAAACGAATAATTCTTGCTTTTACTACTGGGGTGCACAAATTTTTCAATCCTTTTCGATTCTGACCTTCTTACTAGGTTAATCACAGGAATACTATTTCAACCATCTTTTTTATGCACAGAAAAATTTTTAAGGTCTGACTAGTAAGTACTGATAATTATTCTGTATCTACGAATACTTACATTACTTTTACACTATACTTATAATGTGTGAGTTCTCATGACTATATCTGGTTCAAAAACATTAGCACTGCATTCTGGAAGACATAATTATCAAAAATAATAAACAAGTACATAATCTTAATAAGAATTTTTTCTTTATTCGTACATACAAATGTAGATATAGACAAGTTTTAAAACAGAGAGGTATTGTATTGTTTACTCCTGGAAAAGATAGTATGCGTTTTCACAGATGCAATCAACTATCAACAACAATAAAATATATGTTTAGTAAAAAAATATATTATTAATCAGTGTATATGTACAGCCAATAGTACATAAAATGTACAATTTTTATATAGAACATATGTATGCATACTGCAATCCAAACGTATAGATTCGAATATACATATATATTCGCTGTTTGAGTTCGTAGAGACAAGTCGAAAGAAAAATTTATAAACAAAGTGATACTTTAAAATATTTAGGTACATTCAAATTTTACAATATTCATCTATCTAATAGACGTTTGGAAAGGTAATGAAAGTGAGGCTTGCAACTAACTTTTTTCCAGTGAACTCGGAATGTCTCATGCACGGATATAACAAGATCCGACACCTATACATTTGAAAAATTGCTTATCCTAGTTGCAGGTGCAAAATTTCCTAAAGGATTCTTTCTCTTACTTTTCTTACTTACTCTTCTTATCTTATTTTAAATACAGACTTACAGATATCTGTTATGCACTTATTTTGTACAATCGTTACATCTCTTTCAAAGTGAGATCAAGATATGAATAATGTGTACCACATAACACAGCTGCCTAAAATACAACTGTTTTGTAGTTGAATATTAGAGAAAGAAGTTATCTTCTTATAAAAAGTGTATTCAGCGGAAATACTGACAACAAGCGTCTTGCATTGAGCAGGATTTAGCAGTAAAAATTCGAGAAGTGTAGATAAATTCTACAAATGACAATCATGACCCTGAGCATCAAAGAAATTATCTCATCATGAAACGTCGGCGCTTTCTCGTTGGAAAGCAATGCTTGTTTATCTTCACGGTTAACTTTCTCATCGAATCGCACGAAGGTAAGTGTAATTATATTGAATAAAAATGAAAAATACGTGACTGAATTTTATGTGTAGTCTAATTTCAATCTACTAGTGATGCGAATAAGCACAGTTGTCTTTAAAAAATCCATTTCTTAGCCTCTTATAAATTCATTGTTCATACTACTCCCTCTACAATCTACATCTAATAAAAATATCTGTGTATGTAAAACTAATATCACTAGCAAAAAAGCATATAGAAAGGCAAAATCTTCTGCTCTACAAAACCGCAAAAAAAAAGTAACTATCGCGTTCTCCTTTGTTCATGAAATTCCCTCTCACCGACAACTGAACGCTTGCGATTCACCTGCTCACTGAGTTCGACGAGTATTTGGAAATATGTTATTTCCATGGACAAAGAGTGACTTCTCGAAAAATTTCTTCACATTCCATCAGATGCATTTGAAGAACAATCTTCTAGTTCCGGTACGCCAGGACCACGGTTTAAAATTTTTGAGAGATCACAAATATTCTTGATGGTAAAGTTGGGTTGGGGGTCGTCACTTGAAATTCGAGGTTTCTCTGCTGTCGGAATCCAGATGGTACCCGCTAGTCCTGCCTCGATACCCCCTGAAACAATAAAAATTTATTAATGATTTATAAAACTTTAATTTAATTTAATGAAAAGTTGTTTATATCATATACAGACGTTAAGATGTTATATTAGATATTTCATGTTGTGACGTCAACTGGCAAGATGTCCGCATACTGGTGCATAAACAATAGAACAAAAATGCTTGGGACTTCTTATTTTTTGAATATCTCCAAAAATAATTATTTTACAACAAAAATGTATTTAGAATAGTATATTGACGATTACCATACGCATTTCATGAGCCAGCCAACAGAGAACTTTCTAAAATTCTATGTTCGCCCGTTCGCGAAGTGCGCATGCGCAGTCGTCACTGGCCTCATGGCCTAAAAGCGGACACTTTGCGCCTGCTGCACATGCATGATGAAAAGACGCGTTTTCAAGGGGAGTTGAAAAAAATAGTTTTTATTTTTTATAAACTATTTAATGAAATAATAACATCGATAATTTATTGTTTTATCAATTTTATTATATTTTTTTCGCTTAAAGTACTTATGCGCCTGTCACACATTTTCACACTTTACAAGTGTTATGGAACTGGTAAAAATTTTTCTCCCTATTGGCCTAGTCTTTTTTTTTTAAGTACCTTTAAATTCAGATCTTGTATACTAAATTTTTTAGAAACTTACCGAAAAAACATTTCAAAGTCTATGCCTAATTTTTTATTGAATTTTTCACCTACATATGATAGATTTTGTCATAATTGTGAATGATTAGTTCTCTTTGTTTTTTTTTAGAATTCTGTCATAATTGGATATGAACTTCATTATTTTTTATAAATACCGATAATTTTAAAAATTTGTAAACAAAATTTTTAAAAAATAAAAAACAAATTTTTAAACAATTTTTCGAAAAAAATCATAAAAACTTAATAATTAAAAAAATAATTAAGTAAATTAATTATAAATTTTTTTAAATTCTGAAAATGTAATCAAATGACAAATTTAAAAATTAAAAAAAACTCCTTGCTTTGCGAAAAAATTAATCATTAAGTACTAACCTCAAAACTTTTTTCCTACTTTTTTTCGTCGAACTCACGTCCACACGAAATGAGGTATCTAGTTGAAACTTTGAGAGCTTAAGAGTGATGGTTAAGGAAAGAAGCGAACAGTGACACTTTGCTTGGTTTAGTATATATAAGGAAAAATTCAAACCTATCCTCTCAAGCGTGGGTGTGATAGTTTATATTAGCGATTTTATGTATTAGTGATAGGTTAGTATTTGCGTATAATTATAATTAGGTTAAGTTAAGTACCAATATAGTGTGTAAAGTAAGTGCAGGAAAATGCCGGAAAAAAAGCATTTGTTAATATAATTTGTTTAAAAAATGATAAACAAATATCGGATGACTAATTTTCTTTATCATTGTCAAGATAGTTTGCACAGAATAAGAAAAAACTATCTTTTTGCCCATAAATGCTGATAATAGGCACTTATTTATATAATTTGTTTAAAAAATTATTTTTAAATATCAGATGACAAATTTTCATGATCAAGTCTCATCTTGACGATAAAAACAAGTAATTTTAACGTACAAATATACTTTGCAAACGAATAATCCACAATGTTGACTATTTTTTAAAATAATTTGATTATAACAATTAACTTCGCAAGCCAACAATTTTTTCTTTCTTTCATGCACCCCTGCACATTAAGTACAGATGATACTGAGCAAAGGAAAAATTTTTTAAAGAAGATAAAAATGAGAATCGTAAAAATCGACACTTTTTTTGCTGTTTGCGTTAAGAGGGAGACTCAAATTTTTAAAAAAATTTGTTTCATAAAGATTTATCTTATTTTTTATGCCAAATAGAAGGCGCTGTCCAATGCTTCGTTTTTTATAACACAAATCGGCGTGACGTCTAGCGGCCGGTAAAATTGTCTTAAAACAAAAATTCAACAAGGTTTCTCTTGCTAATGAGTGTAGAAAGGGATTGTACGTATATCTGGTAAAAATTCAAAATATACAAAAATACAGCCTATGCAGCAAAAAGTGATATTTGTACGTAAAAGTTGTACCGTAATTAAGCAATAAATATTGTTTAAATAATGAAAATTAGTGATCTAGTAGGTTCACTCCCTGGGGAATTACGGGCTGCGGAATTACGAAAATGTAGCCGTTGATCGCAAATCGATTTATCAAATATTTTTTGAGTTATGCTTCTCGCCAATTTGAAAAAAGTAGTTTTAAGAAAAACGCATTTAATTTGGAAAATTGCTGTTGACGCACAGGTAGATATGTAGCTGTAGGACCGTTATATCATCGAAATTTGGACCTGGAGATTTTATAATTACGTTTTCAAGATGTTACAGTATTGATTTATGCAATAAAAAAATCGATTGTTTTTTCATGTTACTTGGGTCTCCCTCCTTAACATAAAAATTTAAACAAACAAAAATTCAAAAATAGTTTTTCATGAATCTTTTAAAAATTGAATACTGAATTTTTCTTTAAAAAATTCAAGATGGGTAAAGAATTGCATTCTTATTTATTACAAGTTATTTTGAAACTCGATTTTTTTTTATTTGACGCCACTGTGAGTCGATTGAATCAGTCTCTTTGATCCGATCAACCGTGCGTCGAATGCCAAAAATTCGACATTCGACACGGAAGCGATCGGATCGGTTTTTTCGATTTGATCGGCCGCGCGTCAAATGTTGAAAATTCGACATCGACACTGAGGACGATCGGATCGGTTTTTTTCAATTCGATTAACCACGCGACGAATGTCGAAAATTCGACATCGGCGCCTAAAACCGATCGGATTGGTTTTTTTCGATTCGACCGACCACGCGTCGAATGTCGAAAATTCGACATCAACGCTACACGGAGAAAATCCTGAAGCACTGAGTGCTTTTCTCTACACGACTGGTTCGTTCATAAAAAAAAAATTTTTCATATACTACTGGTTAGTGTATAGACACGAGCCAGTCGTTTATCGAGATTAACCAGTCGTTTATGATACATGAATATCGATAGAGCAGTGAGTAGTGCAATCTACACTACTCATTGCTTCATGACACACTAGTGAGTCGTGTGGGCCACGCGGTATGCGTTTCCGATCATTAACGACTGAAGCCGAATAAGAACGAACGCACTATAAACCAACAGCCCAGTTGATCGGAAATATCGGAATCGTGCGTTGTGCTCTCAGCTCTGGTAAAGTTTTATAAACATTCAAGTGCCAGACAAGTGGAGACAACGTTTAAACGTTCAAGGTAAGTTAATTTTCCCTGAATATTGCTTCGTGACACTGATTTCTTGTATGAAAAATGTAGTTTTGTCCATCCTTTCATGCGACCCCTAATCATCGCTAATAGGTTAAGTTTATATCGAATATTCGCGCCGGTAAAAATGCTCAGGTAGCATAACCGACTTATTTTTTTAAAACATCGAAATTCTCTTTCGAAGTTAAATTTTTTTGCTTTGGTCTTACGATCAAATTTAAATTAAAACACAAAAACGATTCTGTAGGTCATTAATAAAAACTAACGTTTCGGCACACACTGCAGGTCTTCTTCAAAGTAACTTGAGATACATTTTGAATTAAAACAATACAAGGTTTTAGATAGGCTTATATGAGTCAATTGAAACTTAGAAATCATTTCAAATTAGTTAATAACATAACACGTACACTGATTGTTAATTGAAACCTCAAACAAAAGTTCTAGAGAATTCAATAAATACAAATAAACTACATTTTTATAAAACCTGGTATCAATAACTTAGTCATGGTTGACAAAACATTTTACACGTTTTTCTGTTACATTTCTTTAAAATTATTGCTATTATGTACATTAATATTCCTCCGCTGCTTTCATTTATTTGCTAATAATTCGGAAGAACAATGTTATTCATTGAAAAAAATTGTTTAATGACATGTATTTCTCTTAAATTATTCCAATATATTTTACGTTGATAAAACTCGATTGCTTGAAAGAAATCAGTCTTTAGTTAAAAATATGTAGTAAATTATATTTTTTTAACGAATTTTATGAACGGGACTCTGCATTTTTTCAGATATTAGTCATTTATTTTGTATTATTTATTCTTTATTTATTTTAGTTTATTAGTTATTTTTGAATTTGTAGGACTTATCAATTTTTAACCAAATGCTTTGGTTTCTTTCAAGCAATCGGGTTTGGTTAACGTTAAATATATTGGAATAAATTAAGATAAATGCGTGTCATTAAATAATTTTTTTCAATGAACAACATTGTTCTTCCGAGTTATTAGCAAACAAATGAAAGCAGCAGAGGAATGTTAATATGCACAACAGCGAATATACATAATAACAATAATTTTAAAGAAATGCAACAGAAAAACGTTTAAAATGTTTTCTCAACCATGACTAAGTTATTGATACCAGTTTCTTCAGAAATCATTTTAATTTACTAAAAAGTTAGTTTTTGCTTTGGTTCTCGTCGCTGTTTCTATTAAGTTTTATAAAAATGTAGTTTATTTGTATTTATTGAAGCCTCTAAAAATTTTGTTTGAGGTTTTAATTAACAATCAGTGCATGTGTTATGTTATTAACAAATTTGAAATGATTTCTAAGTTTGAATTGACTCATATAAGCCTATCGAAAACCTTTTATTGTTTTACTTCAAAATGTATCTCAGGTTACTTTGAAGAAGGTCCGCAGTGTGTGCCAAAACGTTAGTTTTTATTAATGACCTACAGAATCGTTTTTGTGTTTTAATTTAAATTTGATCGTAAAAGCAAAAAAATTTTAACTTCGTGTGGAAAGTCCTTTCAAACTCACTTTTAAAATTTCAATTAGCATTTGTAGAAAAAAAATTATGGCCATTTGAATATACCGGTGTGAGCGTTAGGGATGAAAGTTCAACCCCGTGTAGTTTTAAGAGGGATATCAGAAGTCTATAAATTGGTGGTTGAACTACTTAACATAGGCAAACAAATCCTGAAAATTTTAAGACGATCGAAAGACATGACAAAAAGTTGGAGCAGTTGAAAAATAATACCCCATATATAATTAAGATTTTCTTTGAAATATAAGGAAAATTTAAGTTAAAGCGAGAAAGGATGATTTGAATTCAAATACCCCGAATTGCAATGTTACATATGTCATCAGCCTCCGTGACGTAATGGTTAGAGTGTTGAATTTCGAATCCGCTCTTCTCACGCGTTTTGCATTCAAGCCTTGAAGTTTTTCTTCGATATGGAGAATGGTTTAGATCAGGTGAATTATTGTAAAAGAAGTAAATTAATTTTTTTGGCAAAAAATTATCCCTTAAAGTACTCGAATCTAGGAAAAACTACGAAAATCTAAGATTTTTAAACTATCGCTTACTAGGAAACTTTTTATTTATATTTATAAAATTATAAATATTTTGTAGAACATGCAATAATAAAGTGATCAAACATCCAATATAATAATCGAGAATGGTTCTTTATTCTTGACGGGCTATTAGTATGGGCTTGGCGAGTTTTCCCTACTTAGAGCAAAACTGTGCAAATGCGTTACAGTCTTGTCAGGCTTTGACCAGTTTTCCCGATCAGTACCAGAGCAGAAGTAGGGGAAACTGCCCAGAACCATACTGGGTCCACATCTAGATTTCTGCACGGGAGCAGAATCAGTCAGAGGAAGACTCAGAAGCAGAGACGTCGAATCAACAGAGGTCGGCAGCCACCGCACAGGTTGTCTAAAGGCCGAGTAGGCGGACGAGATGACCTCCCAATTGGTTTGAAGACTTTATGCTTACTGGATAATTTGTGTACTAACCTGGTGTGCACGCACATTTCGTGACTCTAGAACCAGTATAAACTTAGTAGAAGAAAGCTCGCGATAAAAACTTAAATTTTACTGCAATCAAAAGCAAATTTCTGATTTTTAAATAAAATTCTCAAAATTTCAGTTTTCCTGAGTAAAAATTCTTCGACTTGGGTTCGACTTGATTCGTCTTCAGTTTGACTTCAAGACGGCGATGTCTAGCTGCGTCTCAAAACTGAG
>JBAGKK010507087.1:0-14275 GCA_037177015.1 Euceroptres primus | reverse complement strand
TACGCGGTCCTGAATGTTGACGTAAGATGCTCGCTCGAATAGCATTGCTTAGTGGACCGTCTACCCCCGAGCCCGGTTCTTTAATCAACGACGAGTGTAAAATTAATTTTATTCTTGCAATGTTGAGATTTACAGATCTTGAACTTCGATTTTTATTTAGAAATATCCTCGAACAGAATTACGATTTTTGGAACCAGCATTATTTTTTCCAGGCAAGATTAATTGTTCACGTAGTCAAGTAACATTTTTTAAGATTTATTAAAACAAAACCTATTTTAAAATGTGAATTTCTCGTATTTCAGGTAATCCCGTAAAATTTGGGGGGAAAACAGAAAACAAGAAGTAAAAATTAACAATTAATTTAAAAAGTATTTTTTAAATTTATAAAAAAATTTAAAAAATATTTTTTTAAAATCATTTTAAAAAATACTTTAAATTAAGAAAGCGCATTTCAGGAAATTTAGGAAGGTTTAAATAATACAAAAATTAAAAACTAGCTATTCCGTAAATTCGATTCTTACTTCCTTTATGCATATAAAAAATTCGACTTTTCTATCCTTTATAGATATAAAAAAAATTTCCCAGTGTTTTTAACAATTCTTTCGCTAATTCTAAATCCATGTTTGTTTTTCGAAAACCAATTTCCCGCCATAAGTATAATTAAATTAATTAAATTGTAAGAATAATAAAATATCTCTAATAACATGTTCATATTTCATGTTTCAGGCAATTTCCAGGAGTAAAATTCTCAACAAAAAGGAATCTTCTGCCAAATGTAAATCCAACATTTGGTAAATTACCGAAAATGATTTCATCGTTCCAACTTACAACCAACAATCCTGCAGAGATGATGATAAACAACGCAAATGGAAAAAATGAAGAATCGGATCCACTCTCACTCGACAACTTAAGACAAGTTTCCAATAGTGAAGATATACATCTATTATCTTATATTAAATCTGAACCAAATTCTATAGAAACGGCTTTATCTTATTCTGATGAAGAAATTCTAAAAGATATTGAAGTGCCAATGGAAAAAGAAGCTGAATCATTTCCGTCCTGGGAAGAAGTCAGTGAGCACGTGAGTCTTCTTGATAGAAAAAACATATTAATGGAAACTCAACAGAGTTCATCAGCACCAAAAGAGACAACAGCAATAAGATACCCGAAGACAGTAAATGTAATATTTGGCTGGAACGACTTGATTTGTAGAATTTGTTGTTTTCAACTTGCCAACCCTAAAAGTCTGAAGGCCCATGTGATTCGTAAGCACACCCAGAAATCTTCGTTCCCTTGTACTGAGTGTGATAAAACTTACAAGCTTAAAACAGATCTCAACAGGCACTTGAAACGTACTCACAAGAAAAAGAAGTTAATAGAAACTAGGAAGATATCTGCAGAATCCGTAGAAGTCGAGAAGACTGGAAAACCTGAAGAGACTCCAGGCAATTCAACAGAAAATCCACAAAATTCAGATGAAGCTGTTTTGTCTTCTTCATCTAAAATCAAAACAACAGGAACGTTTATTTGCAGAACTTGTGGCCAAAAATTTATGCATCAGTTATCTCTGACTAAACACTTCTTTCGTGTGCACACAGAAAAATTTGAATTTGCTTGTGAAGTATGTGGTAAAGAATATAAACTAGAGGAAGATCTCAAAGTACACATGACGAAAATTCATTCTGTCACTTATAAGAGAAAACGCCGTTATGCCTGTGATTCGTGCCGAAAACGATTCAAACTGAAAGTTCACTTATATCGACACAAGAAGCTTCATTGTGGAAAGCATCCTCCACTGCCTATTACTTGATTGGATACTTTCCTCGGTGATATTGATCAGAAATCAAACAAAAATTAGATTTTATATTAATAAGATTTTAAAAAACTATTTGTGTGTTAAACTTCTCCCAAACTTAAAAAAAAAACTTCACAACTAAACCATGACGAAAAAGCAATGAAACAATGCCGCATTGTACAATTTGTAGTCAACTAAACAGTAACGAAAAAGCAAGAAAACAATTCCGCATTGTACAATTTGTAGTTAACTAAACAGTAACGAAAAAGCAATAAAACAATTCCGCATTGTACAATTTGTAGATAACTAAGCAGTAACAAAAAAGCAAAAAAACAATTCCGCATTGTACAATTTGTAGTTAACTAAACAGTAACGAAAAAGTGACGAAATAATTCCGCATTGTACAATTTGTAGTCTTTTGTATGCAAAATAAAATGACTGCAAAAATTATGTTATTTTATTTGTAAAATTAATTTTATTCTTGCAATGTTGAGATTTACAGATTTTCTTGAACTTCAATTTTTATTTAGAAATATCATCCTGGAACAGAATTACGATTTTTGGAACCAGCATTATTTTTTCCAGGCAAGATTAATTGTTCACGTAGTCAAGTAACATTTTTCAAGATCTATTAGAAAAAAACCTCTTTTAAAATGTGAATTTCTCCTATTTCAGGTAATCCAATAAAATTGGAGGATTGGATAGCTAAAACAGAAAACAAAAAACAAAAATTAACAATAAATTTAAAAATTATTTTAAGTTTAAAATGTAAAAAAAATTTTAAAAAGTATTTTTTAAAATTATTTTAAAAAATACTTTAAATTAAGAGAGCACATTCCAGGAAATTTAGGAAGGTTTAAATAATACAAAAATTAAGAACTATCTATTCCGTAATTTCGATCTTTACTTCCTTTATGGATATAAAAAATTCGACCCTTCTATCCTTTATAGATATAAAAAAATTTTCCCAGGGTTTTTAACAATTCTTTCACTAATTCTAAATCTATGTTTGTTTTCGAAAACCAATTCCCCGCTGTGAGTATACTATTAATTAAATTGTAAGGATAATAAAATATCTCTAATAACATGTTCATATTTCATGTTTCAGGGAATTTCCAGAAGTAAAATTTTCAACAAAAAGGAATCTTCTGCCAAATGTAAATCCAACATTTGGTAAATTACCGAAACTGATTTCATCGTTCCAACTTACAACCAATAATCCTCCAGAGATTATGATAAACAACGCAAATGGAGAAATTGAAGAATCGGATCCACTCTCACTCGACGACTTAAGACAAGTTTCGAAGAGTGAAGATATGCAACTATTATCTTATATTAAATCTGAACCAAGTTCTATAGATACGGCTTTATCTTATTCTGATGAAGAAATTCCAACAAATATGGAAGTGCCAATGGAAAGAGAAGCTGGATCATTTCTGTCCTGGGTAGAAGTCAATGAGCACGCGAGTCTTCTTGATAGAAAAAATATATTAATGGAAACTCAACAGAATGCAACAGCACCAAAAGAGACAACAACAATAAGTTGTCAGAAGGGAGTAAATGTAATATACGGCCGGAACGACTTGACTTGTAAAATTTGTTGTTTTCAACTTGCCAACGCTAAAAGTCTGAAGGCCCATGTGATTCGTAAGCACACCCAGAAATCTTCGTTCCCTTGTACTGAGTGTGATAAAACTTACAAGCTTAAAACAGATCTCAACAGCCACTTGAAACGTACTCACAAGAAAGAGAAGTTAATAGAAACTGGGAAGATATCTACAGAATCCGAAGAAGTCGAGAAGACTGGAAAACCTGAAGAGACTCAAAGCAATGCAACAGAAGATCCACTAAATTCAAATGAAGCTGTTCCATCAAATGAAGCTGTTCCATCAAATGAAGCTGTTCCATCAAATGAAGCTGTTCCATCAAATGAAACTGTTCCATCAAATGAAGCTGTTCCATCAAGTGAAGCTGTTCCATCAAATGAAGCTGTTCCATCAAGTGAAGCTGTTCCATCTTCTTCAACTAAAATAAAGAAACCATCAAGGTTTATTTGCAAAATTTGTGGCAAAAAATTCACGCTGAATCGGTCTCTGGCTGAACACTGCGTTCGAATACACACAGGCAAATTTAATTTTTCTTGCAAAGAATGTGGTAAAGAATTTAAATTAGACAAAGATCTCAAAGTACACATAAAGAAACGTCATCTCTCGCACGGGTGTAAACAACCTTACTCCTGCGATTTGTGTGGGAAAAAATTTACGCAGAAATCCAGTTTAGTTAGGCATAATAAACTTTATCCTGGAAAACATCCTCCATTGCCTATTTCATTGGAAAGTCTCCTTGGAGATCTTTATCAGAAACCGAACAAAAATTGATTTTTTATTCATGATATTAAAAAAATTGTGTTGAACTTCTTCCGAACTTAAAGAAAAAACTTTACAACTAAACAGTAACGAAGAAGCAAAAAAACAATTGCGCATTGTACAATTTGTAGTTATATTGTTTACATAATAAAATAATTGTATAAATCCCGATACTTCATTTTTAATATGAATTCAATTGCACTGAGACGCATGAGTAGCATGAGATTTACAGATTTTCTTGTACTTCGATTTCTATTTAGAAATATTCTGACAGAATTACGATTTTTGGAACCAGAATTATATTTTTCTGGAAAGATTAATTTTTCTGGGAAGATTAATTTTTCACTTAAGCAAACATATTATTATATTAACATAACATATTAATATATTAACATAACATATTATTATATAACCTTATTAGAAATATCCTAACAGAATTACGATTTTTGAATCAGAATTGTATTTTTCTGGGAAGATTAATTTTTCACTTAGGCAAGTACCATTTTTCAAGATCTATTAGAATAAAACTGATATTAAAATATGAATTTCTCGTATTTCAGGTCATCCCAAAAAATTGGAGGATTAAATAGCCAAAATACAGAACAAATATATTGTAATGAATATTTAAATACTATATGGAATAATGAAATTAAAAATTAAATAATATAAAAATTAGGAAAACAGGAAACTAAGAACAAATAGCTATTCCGCAATTTTGGTCCTTACTATATCTATTTCCTAGTGATTTAACAATTCTTTCACTAATTATAAATCTATTCTAGTTCTTATTCTGTTTTTGAATAATAAATTTTTCCCCTTTCAGTAAAATTGGTTAAATTGTCAGGCTAATTAAATATTTCGAATAACATGTTCATATTTCATGTTTCAGGAAACTTTCAAGAGGACAAGAAGGAATTAATGTTATGAAATCTTCAACGGAAAAGAATTCTCTGTCAAAAACAACTTTTAGCGTAGTTCCAACATTTGTTAAAATACCAAACTTACTTTCATCACTTCTTCTTATGAACGTGAATCCTGATGAGGAAAACAATACAAATAGAGGAATTGAAGATTTGGATCCACTCTCACTCAACGACTTGAAAGCTGAAAACATATTACCTCAAATTAAAATTGAACCAAATTCTACAAAAACTCCTTTATCTTGTTCTGTTGACATCATTCCAAGTAACATATCTCCAAAGAAGGAGGTATCAATAAAAAGAGAACCTGAATCACATTCCCTCCATGAAAGTAAAAACGAGTTTACTTGTAAAGAGTGCGGTCAAAAATTTCCCCGCATGGAAGGTTTAAGAATTCATTTTATTGATGAACACTTAGGTAATTGTGAATTTCCTTGTAAAAACTGTGATAAGAAATTTAAGATTTTTGAAGAACTCACTGGTCACATGAGACTTTGCTATGAAAATCGAGAATTAAGAGAACTGCTACAGAATTCAACAGAATCCACACCAACAAATGTAAGACCATCTGCCGAGAACGACTTGACCTGTAAATTTTGTAAGCTTCAATTCGCTGAACGTAAAGGACTGGATGTTCATATTATTCGTATGCACACAAAAAAAGCTGCATTTCCTTGTAACAAGTGTGATAAAACTTATAAAGTCAGAGGAGATCTCACCTTTCACATAAAGCGTGTTCATCTCAAGGAAAAGACAGCGAAACAAAATCGATTAGGAGAGTTTATTTGTGGAATTTGTGGCCAGCTATTCACTCGCAAGCAACTTCTGAGTTACCACATCATTTGTAAACACTCAGACAACTTCAATTTTTATTGTGAAGAGTGTGGTAAGGAATATAAACTCGAGAAAGATTTCAAACAACACCTGAAAGATCAACATGGAGAAGACAAGACTTATCATAGAAAAAAAGAGTCAACCGAAACTCAGCAGACTTCAACAAAATCAACAGTATCAAATAAAACAGGAATTGTAGATTCACTGTCTGTCGAGCGCAAATTTGCTTGTAAGATTTGTAATGCTAGACTAGTAGACTTAAGAGGACTCAAGCTTCATATTATTCGTATGCACACTCAGGAATCTTCATTTCCTTGTAATGAGTGTGATAAAGCCTACAAGGTCAGGAAAGATCTTAACCATCACATGAGACGTGTTCACAAAACAGAAAAGTTTAATAGAAACTGGGAAACTGGGAATTCAAATGAAGCTCTTGCATCTCCTTCAACTGAATCCGAAAAGGAAAGAACACTATCGCAAAAACCGGCAAAGTTTATTTGCGAAACTTGTGGCATGAAATTCGTGTACAAGCAAGTTCTGGCTCAACACTGCATTCGTAAACACACAGACAAATTTAATTTCACTTGTGAGAAATGTGGTAAAGAATTTAAACTAGAGAAAGATCTCAAAGAACACTTAAAGAACCGTCATCTAGAACAAAAGTTACCAAAAGTATTCTTTTGTGAAATTTGCGGTAAGAATTTTGCTCGCAGAGATACTCTGAAGACTCATCATGTTTTTATGCACAGTAATAATTATAAATTTTCTTGCAATCGGTGTGGTAAAAAATTTAAAGTCAAGGGCGGCCTCACTAATCACATGAGTCGTTGTAATGTAGAAAAAGAGTTTAGCAAAACTCTAGAGAATTCAAGAGAAAAGAAAACAAGACTAAGAGTTATGAAAACCGAAAAGAATGAAGCTCTGCCATCTTCTTCAACTGAAATCATCTCTCAATCAGATCCACTACCGAGCGAAAAGGAAAAAACACTGTCGCAAAAGCTAACAAAGTTTACTTGCGAGATTTGTGACAAAAGATTCGTGCACAAGCAATCTCTGAGTGAACACTTTACTCGGAAACACACAGACAGATTTAATTTTTGTTGTAAAGAATGTGGTAAGGAATTTAAGGTAGGTAGAGATCTCACAAAACACATAAAAGAGTTTCACCGAAGAGAATACTCATCAGGAAACGGGAATCCAGGAATATTTATCTGCAATATTTGTGGTATCAAAGTCTTGCGAAAAGACACTCTGAGAATCCATCATATTAGGAGACACTCCCAGCAATTTAATTATCCTTGCAAACATTGTGGCAAAACTTTCAAAATTCAGGGAGATCTCACTACCCATACGAGGCTTCGTCACCTGGAACCATCTGTTATTTGTGAAATTTGTGGGAGAGAAATGAAGAACAAACACAGTCTTTACATCCATCAGAAAAATAATCATTTCCAAACTGAATTCGTGTGTCCCATCTGTAAAAAATGTATGGCCTCTCAAGAAAATCTCGATCAACATGTAAAGTCATATCATGCAGCGAAGGAAAGAGTTACTTGCGATGATTGTGGAAAAACTTTTGCGGCCAAATTAACCCTCAGAGATCACATTCTTTGTGTACACAGTGATCTCAAGTCGTTTTGTTGTGAGGTTTGCGGAAAATCGTTTGCTCGATATTTTCGATTGAGGCAGCATCTTCTCAGTCACACGAGTATTCGACCTTATGTCTGCGACTTATGTGGGAAACAATTTAAGCAGAAATCGAGTTTAGTTAGTCACAGGAAACTTCATCCTGGTGAACATCCTCCTCTGCCTATTATTCGATTGGATACTCTCCTGGGTGACTTTAATCAAATATCAGGACAGAAGTAAATTTTCTGCTCATGAGATTGTAACAAATTGTTTGTTAAACTTTCTCAAAATATTTTTTAAAGAACTTTATTTTTGCTGGAACAGATTAAAAGCAAGCTGATTTTTGTCTTAAAATGTTTGGATGGACATCCTTTTGAAGCTCTGAAAAGTTTGAGGCTGAATTCTTAAACAAAGCTTTGTCATTAACGAAAAACATAAAATTGCAACATTTTTTCAACACTTTTGCTTGAATTATTACTTTCGATTAAGAGATAGGTAAAAATTGAATAGAACTTTGTTTTCAGAGCATCAAGAAAGCTTTAAAATGAGCCCTTAGCGAATATCCTACGACAAATAGTTCATGAGATACACTCATCGCTTGAAATAAGGCCGGACTCGGGGGGTAGTCGTCCTTAAAGTCGATACTATTAAAATCCAGTTTGAACTGGATTTAAAGCGGTGAGTGAGCAGTCTTATGTCAACATTCAGAACTGCAAATATTGTCTCTGAACGTACCAAAGTAAATGCGCAGAGAGTCGCGATGTAAACAACTTCTGGCGACCCTGACTGTTCGAGCGATGGCCTTCAGTGTCGCCAGTCAAGGGACGCTCGGGGGGGGGGGGGGAATAAGTGAAGCGTGAACGACCATGAAGCCGGCCTTATTTACAGCGGACTCATTTCCAGTGATGAGTGTATGAATTTATTAATTAACTTTGTGCGCTTTTCAGGGAAGACAAAGCGATGATGAATTTTCATTGTTGCAAAAAAAAATCGCGATCGAGTTTTTGCTATTGGATTCTCAAATTGGATAGTTCAAAGTATTAAAAAACTTTTTTTTTATTTCAGAATCCAAAAATGACAGAGGGATGGGGAAACTTTTTTTTAAACATTCATATTTTGTAAAAAAGTCTGTTGAGTTCAATTTTGCTGAAATATCTAACAAATTATTGACAGAGGGGGGTGGGGCATATTTTTTTAAACATTCATATTTTGTAAAAAAGAAAATATGTTGAGTTCAATTTTGCTGAAATATCTAACAGATCCTGCATCTTCAGGAAAAAGTATGTTTAAGATGTCAACAAAATTTTTCATATTATTTATAACAAATCGTTATAAAAAATAATATTTGTTCTATACTTACTAATTAATTATTTGAGCATTTTTTATGATAGAAGTTTTCTTTTTTTAGCATAATCAACTACAAACATCTCCGAGATAGTCTATTGCTATGATGATTCGTATTTAAACAATAATTTTACATGATTTAAACAAATGTAATAAACAAATGCATTGCTTGGCTGTTTTTCAGTAAATTAGTTTCGTTTTTTCAGCAGAATCTACTATAAATATTTCGTCAATGACATTTTGCTTTTGCTATGATAATTTGCAGTTGGACAATATTGTACATTATTTAAACAAATTTAATAAACAAAGGTATTTTATGGCAATTTTTCAATAGATAAGCTTCGTTTTTTCAGCAGAATCAATCATTAGTACGTTGCCAATTAATTATTTGAGCATTTTTCAATATAAAAATTTTGTTTTTTCAGCAGAATCAACTACAAACATCTCAGAGATAGTCTATTGTTATGATGATTCGCAGTTAAACAATAATTGTTGAAAAAACGAAGTTTATCTATTGAAAAATTGCTAAACAATACCTTTGTTTATTAAATTTGTTTAAACAACATACAATATTGTCCAACTGCAATTTATCGTAGCAAAAAGCCATTGATGACATGTTCTTAGTAGATTCTGCTAAAGAAAATGAAACTAATTTATTGAAGAACTGCTAAGCAATGCATTTGTTTATTAAATTTGTTCAAATAATGTACAATTATTGTTTAACTGCGAATCATCATAGCAATAGACTATCTCTGAGATGTTTGTAGTTGATTTTCCTGAAAAAACAAAATTTCTATATTGAAAAATGCTTAAATAACTAATTTGTTAACTAAATTTGTTTAAACAATAAAAAATTGATGCCTAAATGTAAAGTAAAACAGGAAGAAACATTGGCAACATACTAGTTATTGATTCTCCTGAAAAAACGGTGCTTATCTACTTAAAAATGGCCAAATAATGCATTTGTTTATTAAATTTGTTTAAATAATGTTCAATTATTGTTTAACTGTGAATCATCATAGCAATAGACTATCTCTGAGATGTTTGTAGTTGATTTACTTGAAAAAAGGAAATTTCTATATTGAAAAATGCTTAAATAATTAATTTGTTAACTAAATTTGTTTAAACAATAAAAAATTAATGCCTAAGTGTGAAGTGAAACATTGGCAACATAGTAGTTATTGATTCTGCTAAAAAAACGAAGCTTATCTACTCAAAAGTGGCCAAATAATGCATTTGTTTATTAAATTTGTTTAAATAATGTACAATTATTGTTTTACTGCGAATCTTCATAGCAATAGACTATTTTTGAGATGTTTGTAGTTGATTCTGCTGAAAAATCAAATTTTCTATATTGAAAAATGCTCAAATAATTAATTTGTTAACTGAATTTTTTTAAACAATAGAAAATTGATGCCTAAGTGTAAAGTGAAACAGCAGACACATTGGCAAAATAGTAGTTATTGATTCTGCTGAAAAAACTAAGCTTTTCTACTCAAAAATGGCCAAATATTGTATTTGTTTATTAAATTTGTTTAAATAATGTACAATTATTGTTTAACTGCGAATTAACATAGCAACAGATTATCTCAGATGTTTGTAGTTGATTCTGCTGAAGAAACAAAATTTCTATATTGAAAAATGCTCAAAAAATTAATTTATTAACTAAATTCATTTAAGCAATAAACAATTGATGCCTAAGTGGAAAGTTAAACAGCAAAACACATTGACAACATACTAGTTATTGATTTTGCTGAAAAAACGGAGCTTATCTACACAAAAATGGCCAAGTAATGCATTTGTTTATTAAATTTGTTTAAATAATACACGATTGTTGTTGCAGAGCAAACTATCACAACAGAAGATCATTGGTGAAATATTTATAGCTAATTCTGCTGAAAAAGCTAAGTCGATCTAATTGAAAATGCCTTAATTTCGTATTTGTTTCAAATTGTTATAAACAATTAGGAATTGATGTTCAACGTCTTCTAATTTTAAGTTAACATTATTTTACTTCCATTTTTTCCTAAAAATATTGGTTTAGTGCATTTAAATGTGGCAAATCAAGAAGATATAACTTTTGTTCACTAATTTATTTATAACAATTTAAATTTTTGTTTTATTAAGTTAATACTGCTGGACATCATTTTTAATGAGTTTTTGCCTGGATATGGACCATTTTCGGTAAAATAAAAAAAATTTTGACTAGATGGCATTCTTGAAAAGTTGAAAAAAATGTCTTTTTCATTTTGTTTATTAAATAAAAAATTTTTGAGAAAATTTTTCAAAAATGCCCTCCGTTGTAACGATGCGGAATTTAATACACTTTAATATTATAAAAAGAAAACGTCCAAATCGGATGAGTAGTTTAATCTGAAAATTGGTTTGTCCACAGACGCTTTTTTAGTCCTACTATGCGTCCCCATCCAAACATTTTAAGACAAAGGTCAGCTTGCTTCTAATTTGTTCCAGTAAATGGTCTTTGTGCGGCTAAGTTGACTGTACTAGAAATAAATATTTAAAATTAGTAATTTGTAAAAATCTAAGCAGTAAAAAAAATTGTATGTAACTACCTCGTAGAAAAATTGATTTAATGTTGTGTTATGTTTAAAAATTACTATCTTAAGACTTACGTATTTTAAGACTATCGTATTTCTACAAAATGAGATTGTGAATAAGTTATTAGATTGATATAAGTACCTACGTTCTTTGAGGAGAAGTTTAAAAATAAATCGGAAGTTATTTAGAAATAAAATTTTTAAAATAAATGTAAAATTAAACAGTAACGACAAGTAACTTAAAAACCACTCTGCATTGTAAAATTTAAAAAGTAATAAATAAAATTGTACATGAAGTAAAATATTTATATAAATCCTTATTTCATTTTTGAAATTAATTTAATTCTTGCACTTATGAGATTTACAGATTTTCTTAAACTTCGATTTCTATTTGGAAATGTCCACTCAGAATTACGATTTTTGGCATCAACGTTATTTTTCCAGGGAAAATTAATTTTTCACGTGGGTGAGTAACAGTTTTCAAAATCTATTGATTAAATTTACCTTTTATAAAATGTGAATTTCTTGTGTTTCAGGTTATCCCATGAAATTGGAGGATTCAATAGGCAAATTAGAGAACAAAAAACACAAATTGACAACAGATTTAAAAATATTGAAAGTCTACCTTAAATGTACGAATTTGATGAACTTTAATATTTTTCTAATGAATAATTAATATAAAAATTAAGAAAACAGGCAACTAACGCCAAGTTATTTCGTAATTTTGGTCGTGACAGTATATAAGTTTTCTTGTGTACTTATAATTATTATTAAATAAATCATATTTCGTTTGACAATTGCTTCTGGAATTCTAAATCTAAGCTTCTTAAATAAATAATATTTTGTCTAACAATTGCTTTAGTAATTCTAAATCTAAGCTTCTCTAAATTTCCCCACTTACAGTAATATTTATTAAATCGGAAAATTAATTAAATATTTCTAATATGTTTATATTTCATGTTTCAGGGAACTTTCAAGAGGTTTTTTTTTTAAAGCACCAAATCTGATCTCGTCGCTCCTTCCTATAAACATCAAGACTGAAGAGGTAAACAAGACAAATATAGAAATTGGAGAACCCGATCCACTCTCACTCGAGGATTTAAAACCAGTTTGCCATAGTGAAAATATATTATCTCAAATTAAAATTGAACTGGATTCTACAGAAAATTTTACCCCCATGGAAACATTGAAGACTCATTTTACGGATATTTACACAGACAATTTAACAGAATCACCACCAAAGAAAAAAAAAACCAGAGATAAGAAAGCAGTAGATCCAAAGTCTGCCTCCAACGAGTTAACTTGTAAAATTTGTGACTATAAATTTGCCAGCATTCCATGTCTCAAGGTCCATATTATTCGTATGCACACAGAGGAGTCTACATTTCCTTGTAATAAGTGTGATAGAACTTACAAGGTCAGGAAAGATCTCAACTGTCACGTAAAGCGAGTTCACGAGATTAAAGAGTTTATAGAAACTCGGGGGGAATCTTTAGGAACTCAAGAAATCAGGAAAACTACAAATCTTGAAGATACTCAAGGCAATTCAGCAGAAGATCCACTATCAACCAAAAAGACAACGATAAGCTCGAAAAAACGAGAAGAGATTATTTGTAAAATTTGTGGCCAGAAATTTGCGCGAAGGCAAATTCTGGGTTACCACGTTATTCGTAAGCACACAGACAAATTTAATTTTTCTTGTAAACAATGTGGTAAAAAATTTAAGCTGGAGAAAGATTGCAAAGAACACGTAAAGCTCCGTCATGGAGACAAAACATTTAAAAAAAAGTTTATCTGTAACATTTGCAAAGGGGAATTTGTTCGCAAGGATACACTTAAGACTCATTATTATCGTTGGCACACTGATAGAAATTGATTCTTAGAATTTGGAAAAAAAATTTCGAAAAACAATCGCAAACATATTTTTCAAACAATATGGAATAATATATTTGTTGCAACATACATACAACAATAATATATTTGTTTAAAATTGAATTCCACCATTAATAAGTTGCAAAAGTCTAAACGGGAAAAATATTTTTTTAGCTATTATGAGGATCAGTTTAAAAATAAAAATAGTACTTAACTATAACGACAAAATAATAAAACAATTCCGCATTGTACAATTTGTATTTATATTCTGTATAGAATAAAATAACTGTTATTTAAAAATTATAACGATAAAGTAACAAAACAATTCCGTATTGTACAATTTGTATTTATATTCTATATAGAATAAAATAACTGTTATTTAAAAATAGTATTTAACAATAACGACAAAGTAACAAAGCGATTTCGCATTTTACAATTTGTATTTATATTCTATGTAGAATAAAATCCTGTTATTTGAATCTTAACATTAATTTAATTCTTGTTCTGATCAGATGTACAGAAATACGATTTTTGGAACCAACATTTTTTTTCAGGGAATAAGTTTTTCACGTAGGTGAGTAACACTTCTTAAGAAATATTAAAATGAAATATATTAAAATAATATTTAGTGTTTCAGGTCAGTTCTGAAAATTGGAGCTATGTAATTATAAGCCAAGAAAAAAAAGGATAAAACAAAATTAACATAGCTTTGGTCCTTACTATAAATGAGTTTTTCTGGTGTATTTAGAATTATTATTAAATACAACGATATATTTCTATTATCATATATATATATACTCATCGCTGGATTATGGGCCGGGCTCGGGGGTAGACGGTCTTCAATTAAATGCTATTAAAATCCAGTTTGAACCGGATTTACAGCGATGAGCGAGCAGTCTTATGTCAACATTCAGGACCGCGTATATAGTCTCTGAACGTACAAAAGTAAATGCGCAG
>JBAGKK010507076.1:0-14275 GCA_037177015.1 Euceroptres primus | reverse complement strand
AATCAACCCCTCTCTCCAACCTCTTGGAAATCCATCCCCCCTCCATACTTTCTTTACTACCCCCTTCAGCCTCTCCCTAACCTCTTGCGTACTAAACAGCCACGCTTCGTTGTCTACCCCATCCAGCCCTGCTGCCTTCGCCGTTTTCAACTTCCTTATCTGCGTTTCTATCTCCTCGTCGCTCAACTCCTCCCCCTCTACCTGCCTTGTTCTTTTACTCCCCTCATCTCTCTTCCTTAAATCTGAGCCCTGAAACGATTCTTTAAAAAACTCCCTCCACTCCTCCTTCCCTATTCTTTCACTTATCGCCACCCTACGTTTCCTAAACCTATTTATTATCTTCCATACGTCCCCTTCTGTCCTAACACTTCTTAGCTCTTCTTCCAGATCTTTCTCTTTTTCCTGCTCCTTCTTCTTACACATTAATCTAAACTCTTTTCTCCTTTCTACGTACTCCTCCCTTTTCACCGACCCCTCTTTCCACTTCCTGTACTTTCTTTTCACCTTTCTTTTCATCTTTTTACATTCTCTATCCCACCACGGCTTTACCATTCCTCTACTCTTCTTTCTGAATACCTTTTTTTGCATACACCCTTTGACTTTCTCTTTCAGATCCTCCCATATCTCTTCCACCAACTCCGATTCTGAACTATATTTTGTAGATAATTTAAAAATGTTTAAGAATTCTTTAGGATTGTATTAACTTTCGTAGATTTTGAAAATTTAGAAATTTAAGAAAACATTAAAAGAGTTCATCTTGTTGATTTCTATTGACCCTCTGGTTATAAAATTTGTTGGTGCTTTGCATGGGCTTCAGAGTCGAAAATTAAAAAAACACAGCTTTTTTTAATTTTCGACCCTAAAGCCCATGCAATGCACCAACAACTTAAAAAAGTTTTTGAATGTCACAAGTTTCTATTTCTCATAATTCGTGGAAAATTATTCGGAACTTTGAATATAAAAAGGGGAAAAAGGGGTGAAATGAAATGAAACTCTAAAAAAAGTGATTGCAGGAAATTTGTAGAATAATAGGGGAAAGGGGGAATAGGAGATTGACTGTGATCCCTGATAATATTATAATTTTGTAATATTATAATTATATAATTATAATTTTTACATTATAATTATTACTTTTGAGATATAATTATAATTTGTTGAATCAAAAAAATTCTCTGACTCTTTAAAGATATTCCCTGACTTTCAAGACTTTCCCGACCTGTCATTTTCCCTGACCGTTATAATAAATAGTGGGTTATTTAGTAAAAATTAATAAAATTAAAAAATAAATAAATAAAATTTAATATATAGTAAATTTTTGTGTTAAATGTAATTATTATTTTTTAAAGTCTGTTATTGTTACTTGAAGAGCATCTAGGTGTATAAAATTATTCCGCGTATTTAATTCAAATTTCAAATTAAATTTGGCAATCCAAAGAACTTTAAATAAATTTGAAAGTATAATTCCAAACACTTATTATTTCAGCAAATAAGGAAAAATGGGAAACAAATCAGCTTACAAACATCTTAATTTAACCCAACGCCAAGAAATTATTGAAATTTTAAATTGTTGGGATGAAAAAGGTCAGAAGCCAAATTTGTCAGCTATTGCGAGAAAATTTAATGTATCTGACAGAACTATTCGCCGAATTCGAGATAAAAAAACAGATTTGCAAACTCAATTAGAAAAGGCTGAAGAAATACCTTGTTTCACAAAAAGGAGGAGAATACCTATTGCAAATCGCTTAGACGAGAGTCTGTATATCTGGTATAAGCAACAAATGGCTATGGGAGAATTAATATCAGGTCGTATGTTGAAAGAAAAAGCGCTAATAATAAATGACGAAATCAATGAAAACCCCGAATTTAAAGCGAGTGAAGGATGGTTGACCAAGTTTAAAATCCGCTATGAAATCCGAATACAAGGTGAAAAACTTTCAGTAGATTCTGACGCCAGCTCAGAATTTACTGAGAAACTTCTTAGACTAATGGAAACGAAAAATATGAAATTGCATCAAATTTATAGCGCTGACGAAACCGGAATTCTTTGGAGATTGTTGCCACTCTTTCTTGCTCACGACGAAAACGATTCAGCAGAGTATAAGGAATTATTGAAAGACCGTGCTACTCTCATGATTTGCTCTAATGCTGATGGTAGTCATAAATTTCCACTGTTTGTGATAGGTAATTCTAAGAACCCTAAAAGCTTACAAAATGTAAATATTGACCAGTTACCAGTGACGTATGCTGGAGAAAAAAATGCTTGGATGACTGGTGAACTTTTTAAACAATGGTATACAGAAGTCTTTCTTCCTGGCGTTCGCCAACATCAAGCTGACAAAAATGAATCGTATAAGGTTCTATTAATTCTAGACAATGCAAAGTGCCATCTATCAAAGGATGAATTGGATTCCATTGATGAAATCTGCAGCGTAAGTATTTTTCTCCAAGTTCTATTCTGCTTTTTTTTTTTAAAGTATATTTCCCATTTCTTCTTGTTTTTCCCCTTAAATGGACTGAATAAAACCCAATACGATTCAATATTTCTGGATGTTTTTAAGCATGTTTTAATTTATCTTCAAAACGTAGAGATTCAAAACGTAGAAACCTGTAAATTTTCAATCAGATATTCGTGAAAATTTTCCCTTCCAATTTTTATTTTATTTATGAAGAATTTTTAAATTTTAATACGGATTTTGTGAGAAATTTCTTAAATTTCATAGTACATTAAATACAAATTATTACAAATTTCTAACAATAAGAGTGACTTTACAGGGTGCGGATAAAATATCCTGAAACAATATATGGGTCATCCCATATATTTACAACTGAAAAATAAAACCGCCTTGAATATTTTTTTTCGTGTTTTAGATATAAAAAAAGACCCGTATTTTTTAATTTCGACATGATATGCAAAATTTTCAAGTCTTAATTTTTTTTTAAATCTGGAGTAGAAAAAATTGAAGATTTTTTCAAATCTTCTAGTTCGGAAACGATTTCTTATAAAACAATGAAATTTGCAGGTAAAGTCAACGATTACCTACACTTTGAATATAGCGATGAATGAAAAAATTATTCGTTTTCTTTTATATAAGAAATATGCAATTGTTTTAAATAAATGGCATTAAACAATTAAAAACTACTGAAGTAAAATTTTACCAAGAGCATTTTGAATAAATAAAAAAATTAAAGTCAAACATTCAAAATTGTATCATTTAAAATTTTTTCCTAAAAGTTAAATGTTTTCTGAATCAGGCATTCAAACCTGAATAATTAAAAATTTGAAATTGTTGACAATTGAACACTATGATATCAAAGCTCTCAAAATTGAGCAGTTGAACATTTGAAGTGCTTAAAATTTAAAAAGTTTCGAATCGAATTTCTTCATAATCGTATAATTTAATTCAATATGTTTTTCTACTAAAGATTTACAAAACTCATTGTCAACTCCGGGTTTTTCTGATCTCAAAAAATTCCTGGTGGTTTTTCGTTTCGTATAAGAACTAGTACAAATTAACTTAATGAACACAATTATGCTATTAATACAAAATTTTATATGAAAAAAATTAATTATTTTCCAAACACAATTTTTATAACATTCGTACTCTAAGGTTTTAATAAAATTGATAGACTGAATGGAGCATTTAATATAGTGCTGAATAAACTGTAATGTATCATTTCCGATGAAACAATTGTTTTTTTGCCTCACGCGGAAACTTCAAAGTCCCTTTTTTGAGAATATTTCGCGCTGTGAAGCCTGATACTAATTTATTAATTATACAAGCACACAAAAAAAGGTGTGCGGAGCCAAAAAAAGCGACCTACATAGCATTGTAGTATTGATCTAGAATAGTCAAAATCTGCATTGATTGGAATTTTCTGCTTATTATTATTTTTTTTATTCGAGTTTGAATTTTTAGTTTAGGTCAAATTATCCCAAGTAGGCCACCATAAATTGAAAATCATTTTCTTCGCAGTAAAATGAATTTTTTAATAGCTCTTATGTTTAAAAAGATTTCCCCAGGTTTTGGTCGCAAAAAAAATTTTTTTACAAAAACTATTAACAATCAAAATTTAATGTTACAACATGATCAACATTTTTCTCGTGAATGGCTAAACGGATTTTGATGATTCTTGCGTTGAATTTTTTTTTAAAAACGTGTATTCCAGAAATCTTTCTTCAGAACATAAAAACATTGAATTTGTTTTAAAAAATATCATTTGTTTATAAACAAATTGAATTTTTCTTCTTTCAAAAGAAAATTTTTTTTGCACGTTATTCTACATTTTTTCTGGAGAGAAATGCTAAAAGAAATACTAAGTAGTTTCTATTATAATAGAATTTGAATTGTAATCTAAAATTTTAATTTTAATTATTTTTAATTTTTTTGCATATTCTAAATTTTTTCTGGAGAGAAATGCGAAAAGAAATACTAAGTAGTTTATAGCACTTTTTGCATATTTTAACGTGCAAAAAATTCTTTTGAAAGAAAAAAAGTATAGTTTGTTTATAAACAATTAACTTATTTTTTAACAAATTCAATGTCTTTATATTCGGAAGAAAGAATTATGGAATTTACGTTTTTAAATAAAAATTTCAACGTAAGAATCATCAAAATCCGTTCAGACGTTCACGAGAAAAATGTTGATCATGTTGTAACATTAAATTTTCATTGTTAATAACTTTTTCAAAAAAAATTTGTTTGCGATCAAAACCTGGGAAAATCTTTTCGAACATAAGGGCTATTAAAAAATCCATTTTACAGCGAAAAAAAACGACTTTCGATTTATGGTGGCCTACTTGGGATAATTTGACCTAAGCTAAAAATTCAAACTCGAGTAAAAAAAAAAATAATAAGCAGAAAATTCCAATCAATGCATATTTTGACTATTCTAGATCAATACTACAATGCTATATAGCACACTTGACTGTGACTCTGCACACTTTTTTTTGTGTGCCTGTATTATTAATAAACAAAATACCAAAAATTCCGTTTCTTTTCATATTAATTATTAAATATATAGTCAAAAAGCTTAACATCTTAAAATGGTTTTAAATTAAACTTTTCTTTGCAGGTAGAATTCCTCCCGCCGAATACGACAGCACGAATTCAACCCGTGGCTCAAGGAATTTCAGAAGAATTGAAAATGAAGTATCGAATGAGCCTTTTGCGAGATTTACTACCACAAGAAAATGAAGAAAGCCTCTTCGATGTCATGCGAAAAAAGAACATAGAAACTTTTTGTATGCAAATAGCAGTTGCTTGGACGGAAATCACGGAGTCAAGCCTACGTCAAGCTTGGAGAAAATTAATACCTGGTGATGAAATTTCGATGCCAGATACTGATAGAAAATCAGTGGATGACTTTTTGCAGATTCTATGCAAAATTCCAAGGCTTGAGAATTGCACGTCTAAAGAAATCGATGCGGGACTGCGGTGGCTGCAAACTGACGCCAATGATCCCGGTTGGCAAATCTTGGACGTACGAGAAATTCTGCACAAGTAAGAAAGCAACAATATGCAAAGCCACTGCAGTGTTTTTACAAAATCGAAATTTCAAAATTTCCTGACTCCCTGACTTTTCCTTGGTCAATTTTTATTTTCCCTGGCAGTTATCTGCCGTTATAATTATAACTATATAATGCAGTGATCAGAGTGCAGTGGTTCAGTAATTCAATTTTAGAGGAAATAGGGGATTTCTGTTTCAAAAAAGAGGAGCTAAAAAAAGGTGGAAGGTTTTTTTCTGTTAAAAATACGAAAGAAAGCTGCAAATCTCCAGGATTTTAAAAACTCAAAAAACTTAGATTTCGATTTAGAATCTAATAAAACACTTCTCAAATTTCTAAACTTGCAGAATCTTTGGAATGCTCTAGAATTTTCTAAAGTCTTTCGTGACTTCTGGACTTTTCAAAAAAACTATTAACATCTTTTAAAATATTTTTATTTATTTTTTTTTTACTCTCTTACCTGTATTCTTTCAATTATTCTCTAGAATTCACCTACAATTCTCTGAATTCACCTTGAATTCTATTGAATACATCTTGTATTCTTTGAATTATTTTGAATTTATCCGGTATTCTATGAATTATTATTTTGAATTCAGCTTGAACTCATCATGTATTTTTTGAATTCACCTTGTATTTTTGGAATTTATTTGAATTTACACTCATCGCTGGAAATGGGGCCGCTGTAAATAAGGGGCCGACTTCATGGACGTTCACTGAATCACTGATTCGCTTCACTGATTCTGCCCCCCCCCCTCTGAGAGTCCCTTGACGGGCGACACTGAAGGCTATCGCTTGAACAGTCAGGATCGCTAGAAGTTGTTCACATCGCGACTCTGCGCATTTACTTTTGTACGTTCAGAAACTATATACGCGGACCTGAATGTTGAAATAAGAGTGCTCGCTCGTCGCTTTAAATCCGGTTCAAACTGGATTTTAATAGCATCGACTTTAAGGCCGTCTACCCCCGAGCTGGGCCTTATTTCAAGCGATGAGTGTATCCGAATTTCCATTTATCATAATTTTCATTTACCCTAAATCTCATTTAACCTAATATCCAAGTTCCCGAAATTCGATGTGTCATAATGTGCCTGTAACAGAAATTTCATTTGCCCTAAATGATTTCCGGACAGTTTTCAAGTCGTCGTTTCCCATCTATGCGAATTTGGTTGGTAAGGTCGGTAAGTCAGGAGAAGATAGCGCTGTGTATCTGTTCGGTGATATGAAGTGTGAAGTATGATAGGCGCGAAATTAAAAAAGGAAATTACATATTGTTAAAGCACGTGATTTTGATGAATTCTGAAATTATCTAACATTGTTTATGTTTCTAAGGCTCATGGCAAAGATAAAATTCTGCAGTGCTTAGGGTGCCTTTTCATGGAGCATAATTTCAAAGTTTCTCGGTTATTTATTCGAATAATTAACTTAGAGTGTAAAAAATTCTCAGGCAATAAACTAAGTTGACAGAAGTTGTAATTGTTTAGAAATTAATTTTTGAAACTTTGAAATATTGCTCCGTGATAAGGCATCCTTATTAAAATAGAGACTGATAAAAGAAAAATGATCAATTAGCAAATTATTCAATTAATGAATCATAATATATTTAATAATCTATTTACTTTCGAGAATTTTAAATTTGCAGGCAAGATGTAAAGTCTATTAGAGTTGTAGTTTTTTAGAAATCATTTTTTAAACAACTGGTGTCGACTTCTTGTTTTGCCTTAAACTTTTTTTATTGGAAAGCATAACTTGCAGAATAAACCAATTCTGAGACAAGAAACAAAGTTTACAGGAGTTTTAGTTGCTCACTAATGATTTTTTGAACTTTGAAATTATGCTCCTTGAGAAAGCACCCTAAGCAGTGCAGAATTTTATCTTTGTATTGAGCCCTAGAAACATAAACAATATTAGATCATTTCAGAATCCATCAAAATCACGTGCTTTAACAATATGTAATTTCTTTTTCAAATTTTGCGCCTATAATACTTCGCATCATCGAACAGACACACAGCGCCATTTGTCATCCCCACAAGAGGGGATGATCACCCCCTCTTGTCCCTTGTTTCCAATGTGTTGAAGGGAGACACACAATTTCTGGATCCGCCACTGATTTAGGGTAAAGGAAAATTATGACAAATGGAAATTCGGATAATTAAAATGAAGATTGAATAAAAGTTAAGGTAAATAAAAATTATGACAAATGGAAATTCGGTGAAATGAAAATTAGGTTATACAGAAATTAGGACAAATACAAGTTATGACAAATAGAAATTCGGGTAAATAAAAGTTATGACAAATAGAAATTCGGGTAAATAAAAATTATAACAAATGGAAATTCGGGTAAATAAAATTTAGGTTGAATGCTATTTAGGGTAAATAAAAATTATGAGAAATGGAAATTCGGTCACATGAAAATTAGGTTATACAGAAATTAGGACAAATAAGAATTATGACAAATAGAAAATCGGGTTAGTAAAATTTAGTTTAAGTGGAAATTAGGGTATTTAAAAATTATGGAAAATGAAAATTCTAACAAACGAAAATTATGTACAATAACAATTCAGGTAAATAAAATTTATGTCAAATACTTCTTCGGATAAATAGAAATGAGACTACATAAAAATTATGGTCAATGGCTTTTAGGTAACTTCATTTTCGATGAAATGAAATTTATGTCAATTGAAATTTGGGGAATATTCATGCGCCTCCTAACTTTGGACAGTTTTTGATAGTTTTTAAATTATAAAACAAAAGAAAGTGATTAATTTCTGTATAAGTTAATTTAAGTTGTTAAAATTACTATTAATAAGATGTGACAATGAAAAAAATCTGTGATGCTTTCTTGTTATATTTTTAGTTACTTAAAAAGTGTCCGAAGTTATGCGACAAAATCCCTAACTTCGGCCACTATAGTATATTTCAAAATTCAAAACATATTTCTTCATTGCACTAGTTTCTTTATTTGATAAAAATCATTAACTAACGATATCTTAATTAATCAACATGTTTACAAAGAACGAACTAGCTGTTCATGAAATCTCGACGCTTTTTACACTCGGAAACGAAAAATTACCATGACGCTGGGAAGAAACTTTTAATACTGAACCCACGTTCTATCGAGATACATTTTTTATCTCGGAAGTCTTCAGAAATGTAAAAAAAGTATTTTTCTTAAAGTTTTTTTCTGGATAAATGCAACTTGGAGTTTGTTAATGACTTGAAAAACTTTGTCTATCCGAAGGCTTCTCAAATTTGCTTCATTTACGTCGTCAATTAAAATGAAGTCTTCTTCTTCCAACACACGTTTTTTTATTTGGTCTTCTTGCCTCTTTTTTAGAGTACTGAGACGTCGCTTTTTAACGGACTTTTTAAAGATACATCGTTTTCGAGATCATTTTCTTTGTCATGATCGGGATTCTGATCATCAACTTGTTTTCCTTTTTTTGAACTACAGGTAGGATTTTCACTGACAGTCGAATTAGATAATTTCAAATCTTCGACTCGAACACTACATACAGGCAATATATTAGGCCGTTTCCTTTTCTTGGGTTGGGTTTCTTTTGCGCCCAATCTATTTTCCTACAGAATTTTCACAAATGAATCAGTCCAATGTGCGGGATCAGGAACTTGATCTCCATTGGGTATCTTCCGAAGAACAAGTTGACAATTCAGTGGAATGATCCCCGTACTTCTGAACCCAGCTATAAGATTTTGAGATGCCTTTTTAAAACTTTTAATTGTCTCCTTCAACAACCTTGTACATAAACACTTAGGTAAGACACCCTTATTTTTGAGTTACCATTCCGTAAGACAAGTCTCTTACGGAATGGAAACTGAAAAAAAATAAGGGCGTCTTATGCCACTTCTTTTTCATTGGACCAAAAAACGCTACGTCCAAAGGTCGTAATAAATGAGTAGTATTCGGAGGCAAAAGAACGAAACGAATGTCCTTTTCTTCACAAAGTTTAATTACCTTTAACGATATGTGACTAGAAAGGTTGTCTATCATTACTTTTGGGCCTTTTCATTTTTTCAAGTAAGGAAGGCATATTGTCTTAAACCAATCTTTAAAGGTCTCCATATCAAACCATCCACTAGAAGATTGATTGTAAGCAGTTCCTTTAATACCTCCTTCGGTACAGGTGGGATATAACTGTTTTGATTTATATACAACATAAGGTGATAATAATACACCCGATGCAGAACCTGCTATCATGACAGAAGTACTAGTCTTGAAGAATCTAGTACATTTTCGGGATGCTTACTGCCTTTTCTTACTATATGACTTCAACATTCCCTGGATCGTCACAAAAATTCGCCTCATCATAATTAATTATATTTTCCGCAGGAACATCAGCTACAGTTTTTTCAAGCTCATCATAATAAGAATTAATTTTATTAGGTTCGACAGCAGCTCGTACTCGTTTAACATTTTCTCCAAATCGCGAAGATAATTCTGTATGCCTTTTTAAAAAGTTCATGACCTAATGCCTTCCTAGTTTATTGGAAATGAAAGGTTTTGGCTTGTCAAGAGTAAAGAGTCAGTAAAATAATGTTGAACCATCAAAAAAAGATCCTTCACCGACAATGGGAATCCCCATTCAGCAGATTTAAGTAACCCAGTTACCAAATAGTTCTCTTCTGCAATTGAAAGTACTGTTTGCTGTCCTGGTTTCAAAGGATGTTTCACTCGCAATTTGTCAGAAATCGTACTTTAGGGCACTCCATAAAGAATTGATGCTCTACGGAGTGAGAGTTTTTTGGATTTCACCTTTTGGACTGCTTCTAACACAGCATCTTTTGGATACAATAAATATTCCGATCCTCTAACTTCTTTTTCAGGTATTCGTGGCATGTCCGAAGTTAGTCTACAAAATTCCGTATTTTACTCAACACGTTTTAAGAAGTTAATAAATTTTCTTTTACAGTAAAATTTTCAGAGAAGATACTACAGAGAATAATATTAGCGAGGCTTTAAGTTACTGCGTTACTTAGGTTATAATGGGCAATCAAAGTTATATCCTCAACGAAAAGGTTAATTTGTTGACCATTCTTCCTTAATTTTTTCCAGCTGTACTTACCCGAAAAACCAATTTCTCTCTTATCAGGATTATTAATGGATACCTTAACTTTTCAATTATTATTTTTTAAATAAAAATTTCAGTCATAAATTCGTCATAGTTATTGTAAAACTAAAAAACAATCAAACGTCCGAAGTTAATCAACATGTCCGAAGTTAGGTGATTCTACGGTACCTAAAATAGGTATTAAAATTTCTAAATTAGCGATGATGGAGCTGAGACTATTCTTGACAGACTTATTCTTAAAAATGAAATCAAAATTACATATGGAAGCTATTGGTTATGCGCTATAAACAAACGTTTATTTTTATATAATAATAATTTAAAGGAATTATTTTCTCTAGCTAAAACTTTATTATTATCAAAATCATAAAAATAATCAAATTTCCATGAGCGTTGTGATGACAAACCTGTGTTTAAATTACCAATTTTGCAATCTCTTTTGTGTTCGCAAATTATATTTTTTAATCTCCTGCCAGTTTCACTGATGTATACTTTATTACAACACTTGCATTTTATGACATAAAACCACATTAGATAGATTTTCTATTCTGTCAGAATCTTTTTTATTGATTAGTAAATTTTCTAGAGTGTGGTTATTTTTAAAATGAACATTTATATTATATTTTTTTAGAGATCTAAGTCTTTCAGAAAGACCTTGGACATAAGGTAAGGTAATTTACCGGGTTTTCCCGGTTTCCTCCCGGTGAAACCAAATTCCCGAGTTTTTCCCAGTTTTTCCCGATTTCCAGGTCCGCCACTCTGATAATAGAAAGAAAAAAGGGAAAAGGGGGGAAAAGGGGGAATATGGGACTGTGACCTCTGCAAAGGGGAATTTTATGAATTAAAAGTTAAAAATCAAAAGAAGTTCCAGAGATTGATGATAAATCTGAAGAAGCTCTGAACCTGAACAATTCAACTTGCTGTTACTACCTTCTTGTAACAAATTTACAGCATCGTAAGGAAGAAAGACTGGCTCCATAATACCCTTAAACTTCAACCCCTGTCTAAATCGATAAAGAATCTCGAGTTTTATTACTTGTCTTTTCAGACTTGTGTCAGATACGACAGACAAGGAAGGTTCGGAATCAATCGAGCGTCAAATCGTTCAGAAGAAGCAGGCAACTAGAAATGAAAACCAAAGAGGGAGAACGAGAAATTCGGAAGGGATGTTTGTATCACTGACCATCGCATCGCGAAGGGATCTGGGCTCAGCAAATATCAAGAGCTAAGCTCAGCCAGCCGTTTAGAACAGCGGAAAGGGTATACGAATAAGGGATACGTTTAGAAGAAGAGCTAAGAGGATGCACTCAATATTAGAGAAACCGAAACCCAAGCCTCTCAGGATAACTGGCAGAAGCATTGTCTCGGCCTGTAACTTTTTACCGAAAAGTAAGGAAAGGTCGAAAACGTTCTCTTGAAACTAGAGATCCGCTTGCTGTGTCGGATTCTCTTAGAGTCCGCATATCGCATCCGCTCCAACTATTGCTTGAATTCCAGCCATTCATGAGTATCTGCTTGGGTTCCTTGGACGTGAGAAAACCAACTTCGTGAAGAAAGCATACTGCGGAAGAGATATACTGGATACCATACATGTAGTGTAAAATATTCAAGTCAGTCCTTTGAGTTTACCAGAATCGGCCGGAATTAAAAAGAACATTTGCCCGTCTACCTGAAATGAGGTCAACGGATTGTGGACTTGAAGCAACCCTATTCAGGATTCACTATCTTCAGAAAAGACTCTGACCTGCATACACTAAACAAAACAAAAATAGCAGAGGACCGAATCCATTTCAAATCATGGGGGTGAACGAATTCAGAAACACAAATCGGAAAACTAGCGCCCTGAATTTTCTGTGGTCGCCTGGAAAATTTTCAATAACCCTCCTTCCCCAAACCCGCCCGGCCAGTCAGTTATTTTGAGGTTATGTGGCAATTCTTTTACATCCATCATAAATATGGATTAATTATACAACGTAAAAGCTTTTGAACGAATGATAATAAAAGTTCAAGTCGCTAAAGAACATTTATCGACTTTGCGTAAATCACTTTTAAACACGAAGTACGAAAACTGTTCACAAACTAAATTTCATTACAAAAGAATCTGACTGGCGGACATTTTTTGATGGGTATGGAAAAAAAATAAGGCGGAAGTGACGCATTCGAGCGCGAAACATATTCAAATCTCATTGGTAGTGCTGTCCGCCATTATATCGCCGGGCAAAATTTTTGTGTTATCGGAAGTTCCATTGAGAGGTTCACCCCCATGTTTCAAATCAGGCAGATTCTACACTTGAAGTCACAGAATCTCTCGGGGACAAAATATGTTGTTATTTACAGGAAATTAAGCCATACGTATTTTTGCAATTTGTGAAAAAAAATTTTCTGCGAAGTTATGGGCATTTGAATTTTTTTCTTTGTTTTTAAAAAAAATCCAAATTTTTTCTTTAAACTTCTATAACTTTTGACCTAATTGAGATATTTAAGATTTCTTCACAGTTTCTAGTAGCGTTTATCGTCTTCTTTCAAAAAATTTCAGAAAATTTAGCAAATGTTCAAAATTAACAAAATGGTGGCAGTTTTTCCGAAAATATTTATAGTCGATTTTCTTAAAAAACCCACACTTATATTTTTCGCCAATTTTTTATTGAATTTGTACTATCATAGGGAAGACATCTTGTGAGTTTTATGCGGGCTAAATAACTTTTGTGTCAAGGAGAATTTCTTGTCATAAAATCAAATTTTCGCATTTTTCTCGAAAACAACTACAGATACGAAAAAATGTTAACAAAATAGTTTGCACAATTAACAAAGTTCTACAAAAAGTTCTGTTACTCATTTATGATATCTTGCACCATTTCCAGGAAAAATAAAAAAATTCAATTTTCATGCCCAAAAAAATTTTCTTGACTCCTAGTTTTTGGAAATATCCCACCTTGTTATTTTGTTAAATATTTTTAAAAAATTTACGTTTATATAAAGAAGACTTCCTGTGAGTTTTACGTGAGCTAAACAATTTTATGAACAGAAAATTATTTTTCATAAAATTGAATTTTCAACTTTTTGGCTGAAACAATTTAAGTTACAAAAATAATATCAAGACAAGAAATTGTTCGCCTAATAATTTTTCGACAAATGAAAACGCGAGAGTGGAAGAAGGTGCCGTCCATTCCAGGAATACAAAACTGGTACATATGGAAGATGGAGATTGGTAAATGATATGAAAACTTCTTACATGGCCAAAACTGCTATCTACAAAATCCAATGATTCCTATTCGGATTTCGCGAAATCTAACGAAGAATCTTAAGAAATAGATAATAAATATCTGGAAACGTGGGCCCAGGTATTATTTATTTATTTTTTCTTAACTGAGATTCAAACGAACTTTTATACATTATTAAAAAATATCAGGGTGAATGTAAAATATATTTAAATATATTGAATATAACAACTTTTTAGGCACACAACTTTTAGTTTTGACATTATTTTTGTAACTTAAATCGTTTCAGCAAAAAAGTTGACAATTCGATGTTATGAAAAATAATTTTCTGGACATAAAAATTGTTTAGCCCACGTAAAACTCACATATGAACGTACATTTTAATAAGATATTACTTTCTAAACATATTTTATTAGAATATAACATATATTCTAAGAAACATATTTTCATATATAAACATATATATATAT